>OMNM01008309.1:12762-26935 GCA_900302745.1 Parablennius parvicornis
CTTGGGTGAGTGATTTTTTTTTTTTTTTTTTCACTGACAACTTGTACCAATATCCTCACATACACCTGGAGCAGAGAGCTCAACAGGATGAATGCATGCTGCTGTAAAGCAGAAAGCTGTGTGTCACCTTTTTGTACCATTCACTGTCTTTGAATACACTCTTTACAATGTGTTTGTAAGGAATGCACTTCAGATCAATGTAAAGTTGCATAAGATCAGCTTATTTGAAAGTACACAATTGACAGGAGAGACCTCCGTTCACAGGAATCAACACTTGCCAAAGTTCTGCTGCTGCTATTGTGTGGATGAATGAAAATAAGAAGGATTCTATTACAACTATCCAGTTGGTTGGTTGGTTGGGTTGTGCTGGGGGGAGGGAGTTATCTTCAGTTCAAAATACAGTATTATTTGAGTGCCATCTTTGCTTTTCTTTGTGATGAAGTGTCCTTGGGCAAAACATGCTCCGACCATTGGTTCATTGGTGAATGTGACTGATCATGTAACGTGTAGCCAGTTTGAAAAAATGGTTTAAAAGAATGTGTTTTTTTTTCACCATGTATCTTATTTTATTTCATTGGATGATCATTGTTTGCTTGATGCAAGTGTTTGTTGTGATTGTTCACCTGTTTGATTGTTCACCTGGGATGGGAAACGTGACGTCAGGGTGTCAGGTGAACAGAGGCTGATCCTTCAATTCGGGGAGTCAGCTGAGAGACTCGAGAGGTGTGCGGGTGACGAACACACACGGCTCCAGAGAGAGAGGTGAGAGGCAAAGACGCGCAGACAACTACCACCCGTAGTTGTGATCGGTGGGTTAGCGGACAGCTGCAGGCTAACTCGCTAGTCCAGTGAGTTAATGTACCTCAGCCCCGAACAGTGGTTTCTGGTGGCTACCGCAGCTAACCAGGTGGTTTTCCCTGCTGTTCCTACCTGGAAGCAGCGTATTAAAGTTGGAAGTATTTTAGTTAACCGCGTTTCAGAAATCATTTAGCTCAATTACAGTTTTGGCTATAGTGAGAGACATTTAGAAGCCCAAGCACAACAGGACACAACAGATAGTCACGAGAGACACAAGAGTTTAAGTGTCACAGAACTCCGAGCCCTTTCCTATAGACCATAGGGATAGGTGGGCTACAAACGTATGTTGAACCAAATTTGGTGCAGTGAAATAGTGTTGTAATAACTGCAGACCTGTGACTCATGGCCGAGTTTCGCTACAGGAAGCGTCCAAGCAAAGTTCTGTAAAAGGAATAAAATAAGCAATCTGATGAGGATGAATATGTTTGAGGTAAAAACTGTTGAAAATAGTTCTTATGTATGGAAAAACATATCTAACGTAATTAGTAGAAATAAAGGTATGATATTCATGAAAAATTTGACCTCTTTTAGTACATGATTCTCTGTCCTGGAACAGTCAGGTGAAATGAGACGTTGACAAGAGCTCTTCTCCTTAAGCTCTACACAAAGGTCTCCCTCTCACTTCAGCGTTAAGTTGGGAGTTAAATGAAAAAAAAAAAAAGTAATTTGGGGAAGTGTAAAATCTGACAAATAAATGTAATGCTATCAGTGAAAAATGGGAATTGGTGTCAAGTTTGCCCTGAGAGAGGAGGGAATTAGAGCTTCTATCCTTCCTGCGGCTATTTCACTTTCTTTCCTCCAAAAATGTTTCGTCTTAATCCACAAAAACATGCCGCAACAGAAAGTCATTGTCTATTTCTTTGTAGTTTAAACAGAAAAAAATTTAAAATTACAAAAAATAAACAAAAACATTGACTGTTTTGCATTTTAATGGCTGTAATCGTCCAAATTTATAATCAAAATATGTAAATATGATAACTGTCCAAGAAGTTCAGGCTGGATGATAGCTCCACTCTTTGGATGGCAATATTTTATAGTGATGTTTTAATGTCGTCTCATCAGAAGAAACAATCTACAGTGAAAAGAAAAATATATAAAAGCTAATGGAGCCCATCGACATTACAAACTCCCCTTACTTTTTTTATGAGTTATATGGGACACTTCTCAACTGATGAACTGAATAGAATAAAGGTGCTAATGCTCCCATCGAACACAGCACATACCAGATTTAGGCTGATCTCACTCTGACTCTGTCCTGCTCTCCAATATCCACTCACATTAAGATTATAGTTTTACAAAATCTGCATCTGTCTGATAAGTGTTGGAGCCATTCATCCATTTGCAAAGGTGCACCTGCCCTTTGGAATCACAATAGGTTAAATAGATTACATTAGGAAGAGTAATGGATGACATCATTACCTCAGTGAGACCAACCAATTGTTATGACTGGATATCCAGAAAATTGCCGACATTCAAGCAGGTACTCGAAAGGTGAAAAAAAGAAGCAGCAGCCCTCTAAAGTGAAGAGGCAAATGGAAGATGTCAAACAAAAAGAGTGATGTGTCACCAAATGCAGATGTGTGCGGACTGCTGCAGGGCTCCATGGTACTGAGGGAAGGCTTTAACCTGCATCACATTGACGTGTTTTCTTCTGGCATGCAGTTTTTCTTTTTACGACTGATATAAAGTCACTGTGACATTACAGTTCTAACTTGACAAACAACCAAGGTGAAGGTGAACTTTGTTATCCTCAAAGAGAATTTCTGAAAACAACCCACAGTAAAACATAGATGATAAAGAAAACATTCATACAACACACACACACACACATATAATAATGCATTTCTAACTAGAAAGCAGACCTTCTTTCAGTTGCAACAAAGACGAACTGAAAAAAAAAAAAAATTAAAATACTGACAGTAAACATGAAAATCTATTAAAGGATACTTTTTTTTTAACTTCAAAAACAACCGTTTTCCAAGGATGACACTTATAAGTTCTTTATACTCTTGAACGACTTCTATAACCTGCTTGTTTATGATTACAGGAGAGAGAGCAGAAGGCTTCTTCCAGAAATGTATCCACATCTCACAATGAAAAGGGCTCGGTGCACCACTGTCATAAGTATTTCATTACAGAGCGAGGATTCTGCATTGCCTTGTTTTAAAACATAAACTATCTTTTCATCGGCAAAATTGATGACAACTATTTTTTTTTTTGTTTTTTTTTTAATGTCTCGGAAACATTGACCATGGTCACAGTGTTGAATGCACTTGTAGTGAAAAATCTTCCTGGTAAAACTAAATATAGAAGATTCCTGTATGTGTTTCTCCTCATTGGCTATTCCTAAAAGTGGGACTGGAATTCAAAGGTTCTCTCTTGGCATACAAACTTTTTTTTATCAGCTAAGAACCATTCTGTCTGGAAGACTAGTCAAGACCATGCTATAGAAAAGTGCTTTGGTGACAGAATGCTGGCTTGTTGGAGGCTCCAGAGTAACCACAAGTAAAATGGAAGGAAAAGCTTTCATCCTCTTTTGTGGACTGAACTAACGTATTCTCTATTTTTGAGATCAGGCTTCACATTATTTTAGCTAGTAAGTTTAGTCTAATGGGAGAAACACTGATTCTGCTGGAATTTTGTTACTGTGAGAGACGTTTCCCTTTTAACCGTCACCTATATTTGGCCATATTTCCCCACATCTGAGCGGTCACCACAGTGGGTTTCATGAGCAAGACCCTTCATCCACATCAGTTTGACATCCTAGAAATAAGATGGGACAATGTGGAAAAAAAGAAATTTCACCAAAGTGATTAAAATAGAATGATTAGTTTAGTTAGTTGTCCGTCATCATCCTGGCTTGAGGATTACCCTGTAGTCTCGTCTGTACATAACATCATCAGTCTTGTCTGTTGTTAGTTCATCTCGTACCACTCCATCTCTATCTCTGCCTTCTTTTGTTTATTATGTTCAGACTTTGATCTCTGTCAATTTCATAGTGACCCTTTTATTTCTTTTTTTGCCTCCCATTGCCTTAACATGTACAGTACTCTAACCGACCTTTAGATAAAATACATTTCTACAACCTAACATTAGGATCTGTGTGGGAGTGCAGGCAAAGTCATGTAATTTAAGTACTGTAGATGTACTATCTGATACTATATGATTAAAGCTGGATTAAGGGACAGTGGTTTGGATCGTGAGTAATGACAATGTTCATTTTTAAGTCACAACAGTATATTTGTACTTGTTTCAAGCTAAAGCAGGATCGTTTCTGAGCCTAAGAACGAAGAACAACTCATTGTTATAACAATGATGGTAAAACTGTTGCTTGGCTGTAGCCAATACATCCCATTTTCAACATTATCGATGTGCTTTTTTTTGTGATGAAAACCCATGTTAGTCCTCGATAGCATGTATGTTTATTTACTTGTAATGGCAATCCCACATTCTCTGTGTTTTAAGTGAGATCATTTTAATGGATCACACACCAGTGATGTCTGAAACTTTTATACCTTTGGATAAAGAAGTTCCATGGGCTGTGTGTGTGAGAATTAGTGTGTGTGTGAGAAGACCCGAGCTCCTTTGTTCTTACTAATATCTCTACAATTGTGAGTATGAAAAAAAGTGAGCTGGTACTAAAAGTTTGAACTTAATTTGCATTTAAAGATCATTTACATAAAGCTTGTAAGATAAGGTTTGAAACGGATGTTAGGTTCCCTTTTGATGCTGGTTTACAAAGAAGAAAAAAAAGAGGAGAGGATTAGGTCATGACATGGAAAAAATAGGTCTCATCTTCCCTTGTGCAACATTAGTATTCTAATTATACATTCAGTATAACTTCAAATACAACCTTGCAGTGGTAGCAGATGAAGCCATGACTGACAAAAACCGTATGAAGTCCATCTCTCTCTCTCTCTCTCTGTCACACACACACACACAAAATCATCTTGCTTTGTTTCAATTGTAGCCTTTGTTCACATTTTTTAATCTCTCCTTATCTTTTATTCCCCAACAAATCTCCCCAAATCTCCCTCCCAACCATTTCTTTATCAGTCCTTTAACCAAGTGCCCTTCGTTTCCACAGCACCATTTGTTGAGGTTTGCAACCCTCTAGATGCCGGGAGTTTGTCAAATAACAGCCCTTGCACTCTAAAATCATCCAAAACACTTCTCTCACCCTTTATGAATGTGGATTTCAGGGTTTCATTCACTCCTGTTCATTCTTCAAAGTAATTGGAAAAGAGAAACATTTAGCTCTCATGCTAAAAGCAGATTTTTGGCACAAAAACAGACAGATTTGAAAAATGTTCACCTATGGTGAACATGCTGTTGATAATCATATATTGTATACAATACCAAAATTAACAGAGGCGTGGAGATTAGTAGGTGGAGGAAACTGAGTGCTTTACAGTTTTTATGCAGTTTTTAGTACCAGCATACAGGATTCAACATTTTACATTGAGCAATATTGCTGCAAAGTTTTTTTCAAAAACAGAACAAGTATTTGCCTCTGCCTGTTCCTATTCTATCTTTTTTTTTCGCTTTCCATCCCCTAGTTTTTTCTTTACGCCCTCACCTAAGCTTGTTCATGTGCAATACTTTTGATTTTGTCTGTAATACTGAATTGAGATTGTTATTGTTGCTATATATACAAAATTGAATTGAGTTGGACACCGTTACTATGAAACTATGTGTTTTATTGTGTTATCCCAATGGCCTCAATGAACAAGAAATGCAGCCAGCGTCATTGCTTGTCTCCTATCATCAAGTAGCCGTTAGATACACTCCATAATCCCACACAGGCAAAGCAAATGTCTGTACTGACGTACATCTGATTGGATTTAGCACTGTATCAAATAACATCTTAATAAATCGTCAAGAAAAGAGCACGATTGCTGGGATGAACACCTTCAGGGTAACTTTAACATAAACAAATTATTTCATGTGACATTTAATGGATTAGCTATATGAACTGAGGTTTCAGTTTTTGCAGCTGAATGATGGGAAGTTCATGCAACATGTAGAAACACATTTGTGTCCTGTACGCATGCACGCACAAACAAATGCATACTCACAGTGCAAATCTCATCTCCATTCGACTGAATCCCAACTGTGTGCTCAGTGTTTCTTTGGTGAATTACCATATAAATAACTGCTTATCACACTTTATTTAAGAGGCCAGAACAGAGTGACGGTGACACAGAGGAGGGAGAAAAAAATGATCGAGGAAAATGATCGGAAACTAAGGAGAACACATATTCCATTGCAGGAAGTGTCAATATATTATTCAAGTCATAATCTAAACTTGATTAACTATTTTTAATGTTATAATTGTATTCCTTTATAAATTATTTCACAACCAACGAGGTGTTATTACTGGATAATTTGTCATAATTCTTTTTTTTTTTTTTAATGAAATTGCATGTTCACTCTATGTGTGTGTGTGTGTATGTGTCTGTTTCCTTTGTCTTCTCTGGCTCCCTACAACTATCAAGATATACTTGTTTCGTTAACTGCTGACCCTAAAATCCATGGAGATTAAGTGACTGCATGTGATATGCCAAATCTTGGAGAGGACAATGTCAGAAATAATTGCTGTTCACAAACTGCAAGCACTTACTTGGACTTAACAATAAGCCTATACAAATTTCTTCCGCGGCTGTGAATGTATTCCCGCCATGCTTTTTATTACTTTAAGATAAGCAGCTTTGAAGACCACAACATGTCGCCAACAGAGACCTGATGGAGACTGAAGGAGCCACAAGACGTGAAGTACGAAGCCAAATCATAATGTTTCTGATCAAAACAAGGATGCATGACTAAAGCTAAGAGGAACCTATATTTCAAATCTTGTTTACAAAGTCTTGATGGGTTTGGCTGCTACCTCCGGAGCCATATATCTACCTTGTTTGTGTACTAAAATCTGAAAAGATACACAATGAAGGAAACATCCAGCCAATTAGCAACTGTGTATTTTCTGGATCTGAAATGATCAAAGCCTTGTTGTGATTGCACACCGAGGAGCCAAACGGACTGTGCATTTTATTCCTGAGATCACATTTGGTCAGGATGAAAACTATGTTTTCCATTGAACCCATGAACAAATATGAAACCCTGAGATAGCACTACTTCACATTGTGAAGTAGTGCTATCTACTCATCTATCTATTCAAGATACCGTCTTTAGCTTTAAATTGGCCATGTGTGCTGTTGTGGTACAGAGTGGGTTTCAAATGTCAGCAAACGCGTCACATGTTTGGCAAAATAGCACACTAATGTGGGCGGGACAGAAGTACAAAGGGAAGCTTTGCAACCGCTCAATGCACCTGACAAAGTAATGTTACAAATGTTGGCGCTAAAAGCATCTGTGTGACTTTGTGAACTGTGCTTCTCCCTTTCACTGCCGTTTCATTTGTCATCATAGCACATCATTGAAATTATATACCTCTCTCCTGTAGTCTCCACTCTTTCCACTGTAATTTGTGTCTGTACCTTCCTGTAGGGATTATCATCTGTGGACCTAAGATCCTCGTCCCATTGGCATGCACTACATTATACTGTCTGTCTTTTGTTTGGGATCCTGTTTTTTATTCCCCTTTACCACTTTACTATTCGATAAACACAAATGACGGCAGCAGACAGCTGTCATTTCTCAGTGCGTTTCTCTTAGATGGTTCAAACACCTGTTGCAGTCGTTGCTGTATAAATATAAAATGACACTGGAGTTCTTGTAAACGGTGGTGCTACAAGAAAATGCATGTAATGAATCACCCAAAAACCTGATTGAAGTGCCAGATTGTTCCTGTTTTACTGTTTGTGTTTCTTTGTGTACTCGTACTATCTAACTTGTTAGATAATCAAAACATATAAAGGAAATACAAAACTTAAAAGCTTTATGATTCAACCCATCTATTACATTATGCCAGTTGAAAAATGCACTTCCCAGGCAACTTACCTCAGAGTACCTAGTCTGTCTACCTCTGAGTACATATTCTAATAAAGATGTGTGCTTTTAGTCACCTCCGAGGGAGGATATTAAAGAAGACGTACGGTTTATTGTAACCTCATGTATTTCCAATTTGCATTCATATTACAGGTCTGTAATGCATGCCAACATTTCACCCTTTATCTCCGGTGAGAAGAGTATGAGACATGTGGAGTCGGCTTTCCACGTATATCACGACAGAAAGGCCTCCTGTAGCTTTTCAATATCTATACGTGAATTTCAAATTATGTTTTAGTGTCTGACTGAGATTAAACGTAAATACCAGCAATCCAAAACTGAGCTGCTGCAAGCTACTGATGCAGTTTTATCCACGGATCAGTGTGTGTGTGTGTGTGTGTGTGTGTGAGAGAGAGAGAGAGGGAAAGAGAGAGATGATGATATTTGATATGCACAAACTTTGGGCAGGCAATCAGTCTATCAAAGAGCTCACACAGGGAGACAGACAATTGCTCATGCATACACTTTCACCTATGGGCAAATTTGAGTCTGTAATTATCCTTGAAATGAATGTTTTGGATTGTGAGAGGAAGCCACGTTACAGAGGGAGGAAAAAAAAAAAAAAAAACAACACACTGGCCTGAGATCACATTGTAAGGTGAGAGTGGACACCATTACACCCCAATGTGGCGTCTTGCAGCTACTAAGTAAAAAAAACAAAAAAAAAAAAAACATCCACACCATTGTGAATAAATGAATGAGTGAATGAATGTTGTTTTTTTTGGTTTTTTTGGTCTTAGTTCAAAACTGAAAATACAAACACTAACAAAATACTGTTCACTTTCAATGACCAAGAAAAGGAATAAGCTGAAGCAAAGGGCCTATCAATGGCAATCCAATTTACAAACAAAAAACATGAAAATAATGACCCCTCCAAAATGTTCTAAATAACATAATATAACATAAATTAAATAACATAACTCATTATATAATATATTTGTCCCATTATCAGTCTGAACTGTAACACCTAATTAGTTTGGATTTTAATGGTCTTTTTGAATGTTCACTGAGCTACTACATTTAAGCTTTCCACAGTTTAATTCATAGTTTAATCTTGCATTCCATTGAAGTTGCTTTAAAACCACATAGCTGATTTACGATCAGACAATAATTTAGTCCAGTCTGTGACAAGATTTAAAAAAAAAAAAAAAAATAATAATAATTTTACAGTTCTGAATGAGAACCAAAAACTCCTTATTCAATTCTCCTGAATGAGATTTGATCAGCGAGAGTCCCATAATGAAACACAGGGCTGTATACAGCATGTTCTATTCTGTAATACTCACTATTATTAATTTATCTGCTTTTTCCCCACCAGAAAGATAACAACTGAGAAAGCCCAATCATCAGTTTAAGTTTCATAATTTAGCAACACAAGACATGGTTTTCAATTATAATGGATGATGAACACTGAAACTGCTTAGAAATAATGGGCGTGGAAAAAACACAGAAAGCTTCAAACTGAAGCCACCCACAGAGTTAATATTGTACGTTGTCATATTGTAAGTTTAATTAAAGTGTACTTGCCTTATGTGCAAATAATGACAGCAGTTGAACAGTTTAAAAAAAAAAAAAGTGTTAATAAGGGAGAACTTCTGAAGCACAAATGCTGAGTTTTAGGCTGAGACATCTGCTTAAAAACAATAAAATATAAAAAAGACCAGCAAGGCCACATTTTCAGGACTGTGGGCACAAGTTGAGATAGGAGTTTCGATGTCCTGAAGAAATATTATATTTTTTGTTGGGCTGAACAGCTCTCATGAACAACTATATCAGCGGTACAGTCGCATTTTCCAGTTTATAGGTGGCAAAGGAGAAAATAATGTAGAGCTTTATAAAACACTGATGTCAACTTCTGGGACCTGAACTCACTCAACATAAAGCTGAGACACCATTCATTCCTTGGAGCAGAACTCTTTGATGCATTCATACCAACAATAAAACCAAACATGTCATATTAAAGCACTACACAGAAAATCATTCAGTGACACGTACAATAACTGATTTCAAAACTTTTTTTTTCTTTTTTACAAAAATGGCTATATAGTATTTCTGACATACAAACGGCTACGTATTTTATCCATCATATGAAAAATCTAAACAACATGAGAAACATAATATACTGAGCAAAGAAACCAGGGTATGTCGCCTCTGAAAAGATGTTAATATTCCAAAATTATTAATGTCAATTTTAAAACAAGGGTAGCATGTGGTTATGACTCCACTCTCACGCTGGAAATATCAAGCTTTTAGTCTGTGTACGTGGAGTTTGCATGTTTTTGTTGAGTATGGATGGTTGGTTTACACAGCGGGGCAGCAGAGCCTTCAGTGCTATTAATATGGATTCCTGTGGAGTTCAGCAGTGTGAGGGGAAACTCGAATGATCCCCCTGCTCAGGATGGTGTTAGACCCCACAAGCTTTGCCAATTAAGGAAGTGGTAGTGGTGTCGATCACCAAATTTTCATACCACCATGTTCCCACATCACTCACTGGATGGATGGATGGATGGATGCAAGAACAGGATCTGATGAAGATTTTACGGCAAGAACTCTATGTGTCTTTTGAAATATAGCCTGGGCAACTGCCCTTGTATTAGGAAAGACAACTACCTGTTTGCTTTATAAAAGTACAGAAATTAAGTTTTCATCACGTCCTCCAAATCAAGAGTCAACAAGCATCTCTGTCACACAGACAGAGATTGAATGAGATTCTTGTCTTGTTTTCTTTCTTCAAAAATATATATATTTTTTTTATTCTAGGCTCGAGCATTTATGCTTTTAAACTAAAATGATTTATCTCTTCAGAAACTATGAGAGAAAATGTGTCTGAAAGAGGCACTGACCAAATGATTTACAGTATGTGTTCTTCATGGAGTGAATGTATTAAAATTAAACTATCAAAAGTATCCCTCCATGCAGGAAGCAAATTTTATCTGATAAGAAATAATCAAATATGACACGCTGTTATCTGAAATGCCATTATTTATAATAATTGTATAAGTAAAAACAATAAAAAAGAGCAAGAAAAGAGTAATAATATGATTTTTAAATCTATATTTAAGATTAAAGTGTTAAATGAAGGATTCAAAATAACTAAATAACTTTTAAAACAAGCTAATCATCTATCATATCTAAAAACTAAGATTTATTTTGAACGTTGGCAAGAGCCGAATAATTTGTAGTGTGGTGGTTCTTGTTTGGTCCTGAATTTGTATTTCTGCATAGTTCAACGCATGGAGTGTTCTTGTTCATACTTCACCATCTTTTTATAAAAGATGACTAAAGAAATTCACCACTTTAATTTGAATTAATATTCATGTAAGACTTGCTCATTTGCTGAGATTATGGTCTGTGTGCGGTGGAGGTGTTGATACCTGGAGGAGGGCCTTCTTCTAATCTCTCCGCCACACTTCATTTGCACTCTAATTAACTCCTAATCCAAAGGCTAAAAGGACCTTACAATCAAATGAAGCATTTGGTGTGGCTCATTTAAAGTGTGCACTAAGAGGACAAAAGTGCACAGTATAAAAGTCCTTCCTTGTGAACTAGTAACCTCAGCTCATTATTACGAGATACATTTTATGCATGGAGTGAACTCCTTGGACAAAAAGAATGCTGTTACATTATACTATGAAAAATAAACTTGATTATTGCTACTATACCAGTGTGTCTAGGTCTACTGTATTCGAGCAAATGCACAGTGAAAGGCACAGTCACAAAATAACAGATGTGTGTTCAGATGGAGGAAGAAAGCTGGACTATGCAAGGGAAAGGATGAGGCAAACCTTGCAAACTCTGGATAGAAAGACCCACCATTCTGCAGGGATCTACTTGCTGTGATGAAACAACACTAACCACTGCTCCCACGATGCCGCCTGTGACAAGTACAACTTGCATTACTAGATCCACTATTTTAACAATCAAACATAATAAAACACCATATAACGTATGCATATTGCTATACAAGCTCACATTCAAAGTATTTTGAAATGCACTTGTTGTCCCCCAACCTTTTTTACGACATGGAGGGCTAACATATATATTGAGCTTGATCCTGAATCACTAAAATCATGATGCGGTATGCCCACATAAATAGATTCCTCTTTCTGTTTGAGTGCCTTTAACAACAAATGAACCAAGGATAATATTATCAGAAAAATCAGCTGCAAACATGAGCATCCAGATGAGGGTTTTGAAAAACAAATTCTATGTTCACAGAAATCTTTTCACAAAATATTGGAAATTGTTTTTGTTTGCGTTCACAATGGCGTGTTTAGCCTCCACTTGCACAGATTGAAATGCGCTAGTATTAAATTGGATGTGAAGAAAAGGTATGGAATGAAAATACCTTAAACATAATATCAGTCAAAACAGCATTGAAAACAGACTCATAAGCAATGAAAATATTTAAAGACACCCTCCATCCATCCATCAGGATCTGGAACACACACAATATCTCATGCAAACCTTTAGTGTGTCCAGTTTGTGTTCAACTGTCATTTTTTTTTTTTTTAATCAAAAGAACAAAGCTTAACCTGTTACATCATCATTTATCCTCTGAAGACTTTGAGGCTGTTTCGTGATGCAGAAGACAAGACCAGATGGTCCTGCTTTACATGACTGCTACAACTGCTGTCGCTTCATTCAACCAAGGTCCAAACCCAAAAAGTGTGTTTGTGTTCTCCCTCTAATCCTCTGCCCTCTATCAGTGTCTTCACACGCAAACACCAAAATGAGCAAATTCAGTGAACGTTTCAACAACAACAAAAAAAAAAATACATATGAGCTGGTATATTTTCTATTGTTGTCAGTATAAACAGAACAACAACCGCAAAGGTCCGAGGCACTGAACAGAAGAGCGACAAGGGGGGTATATGCCACTGTGTACCATTTGTTTTGTAGGACTAATTGCCTCAGTGATCCCACAGTGCAGAGCAACAGGAGGAGCCAAAGCAAATGAGCCGTTCCAAGTTTCTCCCGGACAAAACCTTATTTACTCAAACACTAAAGGAGTTTAAGCAGCACTAGGATTGTCTTTGCATGCAGGTCTTTTTTAGAAATATGACGTATATTTGATGCCACCAGATACAAAACACTCCCCGTCAATTTGCAAAGTCTATCACGCGACAGTATCGTACTACCAGAAAACAGTCACAGTTTGATATAATTACAATTGAAAAATCTATCAGAATTTCAATCATTATATCTCTTGTGTAGGGTAATATAATTCCTTTTAGTAGTCATAAGCACTTTACGGTCACTTTAAGGTCGCAAGGCCATTCATCACTGGGAACAACTTGGGAGTCAGCGTCGTGCCCAAGGACAATCCAACCAATGTGTTTTAAACTCTTGCGGGTAACTTTAAAATGCAGGAACAGAGGATCAGAGGAATAACTGAAGCAGGAGCAGATCAAATAGTTTTTTTTTTTGGTTCTGTCACTTTTTTCTCCAGGAATCTGATCCAAAAAAGTTAGTGGTCAAAAGAAAGAAATATGAACTCACTAAAGCCTGGTAACACAGTGAGTTTTTAAACATATACCACTCACAAGACCTGATTAGACACAAAACAAGACGAAATTAATGTAAGCAGCAAACATACTAATATATTTTTGATGTTTTATGTTTCATACATAAGGTTTTTTTTTTTAAATGCATAAACATTGCTGTCTCAGTGTGTCAGGTTGTGTCTGTTAACTCAGGGCTTCACAGTCCATTTAATTCACATAGCACAGAGGGAGAACTAACGAGGAGACAGAAAGACTGTCACAGTAGGCACACAAATAAAAGTGTACTAACCCACTGAATAGAATATAAACATCATCATCACAGTGATGACTCTCATCAGAGGGAGAGATTTGTTTTAGAGTAAAATCCATAAAAGAGCCCCCTGCAGCCACAACTGTGATTGTTTTTATAATGTTAATCAACAGGAGACAGAGAGGAGAGGAGAGGAGACGGAGAGGAGAGGAGAGGAGAGGAGACGGAGAGGAGAGGAGAAGAGAGAAGAGAAGAGAGGAACGGAACAGGTATGATGTGATGATGGAGGGATGGACGGATGGATGCCTCAGCATTGATTTGTCACTACAAGTGACAGCTCTCAATGAGCTGCACTTTTCTTTGTCATTTTGGTTTTGTCATCACTGACAAGATCAAAAGAGGAAATCCCAAAAAAGGTGAAGGAGTGTGAATAAAATAGAAGAAAAATCACACTTTATTTGGCAAAGGTCATCATCTGTGATTTCCACTTGTTTCTTATTCCTGAAAAAACATTGAGTAAGGTAGTGTTAAAAGTACTCATAAAATACACACA
>OMNM01008310.1:6085-17171 GCA_900302745.1 Parablennius parvicornis
AAAAAAAGAAATATTTGTTTTAATTATTCAGGTTCCCTTGATTTAAAGATAACATTTGCTTTTCTGTTCTTTTCCATATCTATTGTAATATAAGTTCTGTGACACATGAAAGTTTACGATACTGAAATATCTTGTTCAACCAGAAGTAAAATGCTAATTATAAGCTTAAGATTAATGGTCACAACAAACTTTCAAACTTCACAGGTATAATATCTCATAAAAATACCTTTTCTATAATTTTTTTTTCTTTACTTCACCTCAAAAAACTATAAAATGATAAATCTACACCCTGAAAAAATTGATCTATAGCAGTTTCCACAGACAGGCGTATAAACACAGTGAGTCTTCAAATATGAATGAAGTCTCTGTTCGGAGTTTTGATGTCACATCATCGGGTCACTCTGTATTTTCATTTAGTCACTCGCGAACAACTTTTACTTTTAACTTTCAGAAAACAGATGAATTGCTTTTACTTCCATAAATCAGTCTTTGGTAAAAACATGAAATTCCACTTACTTTTTTGTCATTGTTTGTTTGTTTGTTTTTATTGCAGACCTTATTTTTTGTTTTAAATCAAGACAAAGGAATTGAAAGAGTAAAAATGTAAGCTCATTTCTGTATATTAAAACTCCAGTCATTGTCATTTCAGATAAGTTTGGCTCAAGATATCGATACACACTTACACGTCAGCAGCAATCATATAACGTAAACGTGTAGTTAGCACATATCGGTCATTTCTCAACATGACACACGAGTGACAAAGCACGTATTGTTCATAGCGTTTGTGATTAGGACTCAAGTATTTTTTTTTTCTGTGAATATGATTTTGAATTCAGAACTATGTGTTGCTTGCAATGTATTTAAGGTTACACTGCACTCCGGGCGTGTGGGAGAGGATCTTGTGGACATTGTTGAGTTTCAGATGAGATCAGCTGAAAACTGAGTGGGTGCTGTGTGGACTGAGCTGCGTTGTTCTGCGTGTTACTGAACCAGCAGAGTCAGGACTTCCAGCTCAGACGCGGTAGTTTCTCCGTGGGCCGCTCTTCTTTCTCTCTCCTCAGGCGGGTTTGACAAAAGCGTCACAGGATGGCCTAGCTCTGCACTTTCCTCCTCTCCCTCTTCCAGAGAGCCACAAAGAGGACACTAGAAACGTCCTGCAGAGACCCAGGAGGTCTGTCATATGCAGTGGCGCGACAATGAGCACTGCCTGGGGTTGGGGAGGCAGGCTTTGATATTACATGGGTCACACAGGGAGCTAGAGCCCTTTAAACCTGCTGAAGATCCTTGGTGCCACTCCCCTCCTGAAGTTCTCGCCCACCCCCTGCTCTGAAAGCACAGCCTCTGGTCTTTCTCTTTTATGCTTTCATTCTCAAACCGGATATTCAATTTTACAAAGTCTTCAAAGCAAAACTTAAAAGTCTCACGAGGATGAGCGTGATTTGACAAACCTGTACGAGTTGTCTTTCCAGAGCCTCTGACTTTACAAAGCGGGAGTCTGTCTGACTTGGCTCGAGGTTCCCCGCTGGTAGAATTACTGCTGAAACTGAAGACACAAAACCGGCCTGAATAGCATCCTTTTCTCAACGTGACACTTAAAGAGGTTGCCCAGCTCCGAGATAACTGACTTTTTATGAGTCCTCCTCCATTGTGTGGCAATGGGGGTCATGAGTCCAATGGAGTGCTTTATTGTTCTGCGGCAGTGTTTACAAGGCATGGCGGGGTGTTGTGGGGTTGATAGTATGGTGCAGGAGACAATATGAAGCCTGTTGGCTGTACAAAATGGAGGGCAGGTACTGCAGAGGATAAAATATGAGACAGCGGCAGATCTGTCTTTTATTATTTATATTTAATTAAATAACTCACTCTACATTGTTGGATATGTGCTGTATTGAAATCAGTGTCTGTTTTCAAGAAAAAGATTCATAATGCTGTCAAATATTGACAGATGATTTAGAGATTAAAGAATAATGTGCTGACTTCTGATGCTGTCAGCTTCCGTCTCATATGTTTATTGAAAACCACAAAAAGAACCAATTATTTTTGAAGTGCCACGTGCCTCATATTGTTGCTGTTAGGTTGAGGAACAGGATATCTAAGGTGTAACTGTCTCTATAAACAAATATTGGACCGATCATGTTATTAAAGTTTGTGACAAATTGATCTAATAAGTTGTGACCAAAATGTGTCATGGTGCAGTTAGTTGAAAGTTTAAGAAAATGAGAAACTTCTGCTGACTTTTTAAAAATCATCAGCTCAAGAAATCAATCAATCAACTTTATTTATATAGCATTTTCATATAATCAAAATGTAATACAAAGTGCTTAACATGATTTAAAGATAATGTAAAGATACATATTAATAAACAAACATACACACACCCAAACACACACACACACACACACACACACACACACACACACATACACACACAAGCATGCACACGCACACACACATGCAGACATGCCTATGTGAAAGAGCAGACTGAAGATAGTGAAGCTGGGGTCAAATTACATGCCCCCCGAAAATTAATTGAAGGTGGATTTAGGAATGTTTTTTCAACTGTGAATCATGAAAGAATTCCCGTTTATAAAATAGTATTACTATTGTGAATGCACTAACTAAATAAGTACAAATTAGTACAAATCCAACAACTCAAAGAAAGACGGATTTCCACCAAACCTTTCCTGCAAAGTTGAAGAAACTTAAAGAACTCAATGGCCTCCTCAGTGCTCAGCTTCAGTATCAGTGCCACTCCTTGTTTTGTTTTTCTTGTTTTTTTTTTTAAATCTCAAAGCAGCGCCGTGTCAGAGCGCTGGCAGCCGGGTCAGGGACAGAGGGCTCGCTGAAGATGGGAGATCTGATGGCAAACAGAGTCTGTCTCTTCACTGTCACTGAGGGGAGGGAGGCCTTCTGAGTCCGTGTGAGGCTGAGACCATAGGATAAGAATGTGTTTGACATTGCTTGTAATTGTGTAATGTTTACTCTGTTGGTATCAGAGGGGACCTGCATCAGCAAACAGGCATTTGATTGTCGGTCGCTGGGAGTTGGGGAGGGGGGATGAAGAATTCCTCCAGGTCTCCAATGAGAGACAACAAGGAGTCTAGACATTCACTTACGTGATGGCAAAAACTTCATTTTCACAGCTCGATTGTCACTGTGTGAAAATATGGAGAAACCTTATGCTCTTCTACAGTCATCTCACGAAGGTCATCATGTAATGTTTCTTGTTGAAGGTCCTGAGGTGAGTTTTCAGAGCTTTCAGAGTTTTGAAAAAATGATTGGTGGTGTTTCAGAGGTTAATGGAGCAAGCTTGAAACCTGGAGTTTGCTGGTTTGAATCACCCTGCTGATGGCTCGTCAGTGTGGATCCATAAGCAAAACCTTCAACTTTCAACTGCTTTGGTCGCAACAGGAAGAGCATGGACACCAGATATACGCTCTCAGTAAATACATCAACTATGTTTTTCATTTTTACATTGCAGTTTGCATTTTGTGTGGGTTTTTTTCCTTCTTCAATATGAAGATTTTCTCTTTCTACCCGTGTCCTCTACTCACTGTGATCAAACTGTGATGGACTAGACCTTTAACCTACTATTATTTCAAAATATCTCAAGTTATGATGTTTTTTGTTTGTATATGTTTGAGGATTACAAATGCATGAGCAAAGGAATTGTGTTCTCCGTGAGTGTTTTACATTTAGCATTTGTTAATGTTTCCTCCACCTCCTGTGAGGCTCCACGCTGACGTAATTAGAGGCAACGTCAGACGCATTTGTGTGCTGATGGCAGAGTCTGATGGGAGTTCTGCTGTTGTGAGTGCGTGTACTCAGTGAACGGCCTTGGCTGAGCCGCAGCAGATAGCGGCAGTGGACGGGTCAGTGTGTTTGTTTGCTCTCTCTTCCTGCCCTGTCTGAGTCAAAGAGCAGGTGAGTGTGGTTGGTTGGAGCGACAGCGACACTGCTGCTTCACACAGAGCGAGCCCTCCTCCCCCCGCTATCTCGCTGCCCTATATTCCAGTGACAGAGGTATCACACCATGGCTGCCAGCCAAACCGAGTGTAACTAACCCGTTCTGTCTCCCTGGTTCTTACTTTCAGTGCGTTACAGCCAAGGTCCCGGTGAGGTCACCTCCTCCTCCGCCATCAGTCACCACAGCAGCAACGCCATGGCCACCAGCCAGTCGGTGCTGCAGCAGGTGTCTCCTGGAGGTTTGGACCACGGCCACAGTCTGCTGTCACCTGACAAGATGGTGAGTGAGCGCACCTGGGCCCTTGTGGCCTCAGATTAGATAAGACTGGGCCTACATTTTAGCATGAACTTACAAAGCAGCCCTGGGTCTCCTCTCTCATGGGCTCTCCGGAAACAATTAGCACATTGTGCTGCTCTGTTTGGAAGGTGGAGTCGGGCTGGCAGGGAGGCCAGGGCTGGACTCACAGGGAGCCTCCAGCACAGTACCACTCAGCCAATAAACCTGACAAAGAAACATTCAGCTCTTATTGATTAAATGTCTCAAAAGTTGAAGCTGAAGGCGGAGTGCTGCTTGTTCTGCCAAAGAAATGACGCCAACATTTGATTATGTCAGATTTACTTCCCTGCCTTTACTTCTCCCCTCTGCCTTAGTCTAATATTTGATCAGTGACCAGGAAAACCATTGCATGGACCACATTTAAAAATCTCCAGTGCTTCGTCGTGAACTTCCTTGTTACCACACTTGTGCCATGTGAAGTGGGCGTGACCGAGGCGAGGCGAGGCGGTGCAGAGTGCAGAGCTGTCAGGTTTTATTCTCTGATATGAGTTCTGCCTCGCTGACCTCTAGTCAAATTGACACAGGCTTGCTGAGAGGGAGGCTTCAAGTAAACAATACAGTAAATGTTGGCGCTTACATGTGTGAATGTGGCACACAAACTCTCACACAGTGACATTTCAGTGGGATTATTTCTCGTCACATTACAGTCAGCGTTTATCTTCCTGTCATGTATGAGCAGATTACACAAGTGTGCTGTTGTCCAAGAGAATCTGAACTGAGTCAACATTCATGACTGCTGTTTGCAGCCATTATCTGTTTCACTTTGAAGAGGAATTTCTGAGAATTCACTCAGGATCTCCTCAAGCACTCACAGCTGTGTGATTGAAGTAATACAGCTATTGAACTCTGCTATGATTCTATTTTCTCCTCACAGATTTCAGGTTCAGGCGGAGGACTTCCTCCGGTCAGCACACTCACAAATATCCACAGTTCCCATCACAACCACCAGCAGACACAGAACCTCATCATGCCGCTGTCTGGAGTCATGGCCATCGCACAGAGTGAGTCTAGCATCCCTCCATACACCAACATTAACGTTTTTTCCCCTGTGTTGTGACCTAACCGCTGTCCGGCCCCGTCTTGCCAGGCTTAAACACGTCACAGTCTCAGACGGTGCCAGTGATCAACAGCGTGGCGGGCAGCCTGGCGGCGCTGCAGCCGGTGCAGTTCTCCCAGCAGCTCCACAGCCCTCACCAGCAGAGCCTGATGCAGCAGTCCCCCAGTCACATGAGCCAGCAGCCATTCATGGCCACCGTCACACACTCACACAGTCAGTACCACTTCCTTCATGTGCACTCGGCTTCTGTACAGCTTTTATTAGAGTCTGCCTCACTCACCCAAACACTCTACCTAGCTTCACTGACTCAGGGCCACATCATTTCATATTGCATACACTGGTTTATAATACATTAAAACATATTTATTATTCTTTAATTTTCTTTAGTTTTCACTAAATTTTTAACTAAATTCATTAGTTTTGACTAAATTGGTGTACCAGTCAATCTATATTATTTCTTACCTGCAACTGAATCACATAATTCAGTGAACTTTACATCATACAATTTTTTGTATAGTTATAAAGTTTTATATGCAAGTGTTTTGACTGACTTTTTTTTAAGGAAACAAAATTGAAAACAGCAGTGTTCAGAGTATAGTCAAAACGTCAATACAGACGTGCCACTGACGTTATGTCAAGAAACACACCTTGTTCTCATACAGTTAATCAATCCATTAATCTTCTCTTGTGAGACATTGTTCCTTATTTCCTCAAGTTCTTCTCCATTATTAACACTCAGACTGCAGCCCTGGATCACATACCAGCCTTCAGTAGACTCTACGCATAGTTGTGGCATCTTTTTATTTTGATAATGAATTAAGTTGTACTGTGGATTTTTATTATTCCAAATCCAAGGGTTGTGAAACTGACATATATGGTTCAGATTGTAGAAATTTTGCTCTGTGGAGCTGATATGTTTAGTTTTTGATGTTACCTTTTGTTTACATTGAGGCTCACGTCACACTCTGAAAACCACTTTTGTACATTTTGAATAAGCAATTGTAGTGTTTTTTTGCTGTGACAGAATTTTGAAAAGGGTTAAAAAAAGAGAAAAGAAAGTTGTTTCATAAAAGTGCTCTGAGATGACTTTGCTGTATTTGGTGCTATATAGATAAAGTTGAATTCATCTGAATTTAAATAGAAGTCAGAAAGCTGCAGTTATCATAACTTGGTTGACGGAACAAGGGATTGGGAACGTTTCACTGTTAACAATATTTCTCTGCTTTGCCTTTTAGTTCTGATAACGGTTTCCTCAAACAGCACAGAGTGAAAGTAAAAGCTCACCAGTATTTGTTTTTAAACTCCACCTTATCTGTTCTTTGTAAGCAGAAGAAGACAGTTTTGCTGAGAATGAACCTTTCTTAGTGTCCAGTCTGTTTCTCCTCTGTGTCATCCTGTGACGTGAAGAGCTTGAAGTCAGTCGTAGTTGTGTTTTCCTTCGCAGTGTATTCTCACAAGCAAGAGCCCCCGCAGTACTCCCACTCGTCGCGTTTCCCCCCGGCCATGGTGGTCACAGACGGCAACAGCATCAGCTCGCTCAGCTCCAAGACGGTGAGTCGGGCACTTCAGCCCCAGTCACTGACACTCTCTCTCTGGCTTCTGTCTGTCTGCTGTTTGGACACTATATCCCGGTCTGTTTCGGGGACACTTGCACGAGAATCAACGTTAAAACATTTGTGATGTCATTGCAGTTTGTCAGTAATTTCCTCATTCGACATCTCACTCACTTCCCATTGGTGAAAAACAATCATCACAATGGGAAGTGGCAGTATGTGTGTGTAATGACCGTGTGCTGACTTGTTCAATCCCTGTCACATTAGGATTCTCCTGTAAACAAGATGGTGCAGCTTGGGGGTCTCTCTTGGGTAAATACAATTTCATCAGTTCACACAGCTTCGATCAGTGAAATCACTGAAGTCGCATACAAATCTGAAGCTCGTGCTGCCATAGTCGTGCATTCTGGGCCTTTTGCTTCCTGCTTCAGGCTTGCTGATGATGTTTAGATGCTTTCACTTGCTCCAGGGCGACACAGGAGAGGGATGTACGGGCAGGACACTCCTCACAAGTCCTATTTCCTCTTCAACAGCTGTCTAATCAATCTCAAGTTCCCTCATCCTGAACGCCTCCCGATTAGCGCTTGCTCTTTTCACTTTCCTCCTCTCCGCGGTGAGAGTTGCCTCTGCCATCAGGAAATGAGCCTTGTTAATCAAAGCTCTCGTGCTCCGAGTCCTGTTTCTCTGCTCCATGCAACACTGAGACTGGAGATGAGAGGAGCTGCATGTTGGAGGAGGTGCAGTGTTTTTTTGTTTTTCTTTAAAGCAATTATGCCTCTTCCTCTTTCCAACTTCTCCCTGCTCTCGGTGATCGCTCTAGCCTGAAATGTTGTCCACGGTGCTTTCACACGCTCAATTTCCCACGCTGAGGCAGAGCGCTTGGACCGCGAGCTGCTACCTTCAGACCGATGGGTCGAATGTTTAGGTCGCTGTGTGTCGTCTGAGCAGCGCAGGGAGTGACAGGAAGCTCTGCCGGGTTCAACCTGAGTGTCACCGTGTCTACCGAAACCACAGCTGGAAGGAAAATATTCACATAGTGAAACATAAAACACCACAAAGTAAACATACTCTCATTACTCTCATGAAGCCTCTAACTAACCAAACTCACAAACAAACTCACAAACAAACATATTGTTTGATGATGATGATGATAATCGAATTTACTACGGCTGATTAAGATGGCTTAAAACTAAATAAAATCTCTATAATACTGTAGTTATATTAGAAAAATCCCATAAACATCACAAACAGCTAAAATAAAGATATATTTTAGATTTTTTAGTTTTTCAAGTATAAAAATTTTTTTTCCTGAAATTAAATAAATGACCTAGATAGTCAAGCATTTATTGTGCTAAGTCAGTTTTATTGTACTAAAGAAAAATATTGCCAAAGTATATTCACAGTTTTAACTGTGGCAGGTGGAATGGCAGCACAAATGGAAATATTTCAGTCCTTTATCTGTTTTAATTAACATATTTGTTAACCTTCTCTGTTACTTCCTTCATGTAGCAGTTCACAATCTCTTTTATTTATAGCTGGATGAGTCTTGCAGGTTTTTTTCTTATCAGAACTTTTATTTAAACGGAGAAGCTTTCTTCTCAAGACCTGTGCGCTCAGGCTTTATAACACTCACTGTTTGCTGAGAACCTTCCATTATACCTGCGTTACCTCTGCTCGCAGCCCGTCGTCGTCTAATGACTCAGGTCTCGGCTGCAGGTCAGTTTATCAGGTGAGGCTGTTTGCTGGCCGGGGGGTCACCCCGGGGTCGGCTGGCTCCGCCCCTTTAGAGGCAAGAGAAAAATAAATTCCACAAACAACCAAAATGAAGACAGCGACTCAATGGAAACAAGAGTCTGGTGAAGAGGAATGAGGAATGTATGTTGTCAGGTGTGGCGCCTGAAGGTGGCGGGACGGTGGGTGGAAGAAATGTCCCAGTTGTTTACTGAAGTAAAAATAGCAACATGACTCCATGCAGGCAGGAATCGCACTTTCATATTTTGCCATTGAAACAAAAAAAAGTAGTTTCAATTGCAAACATGGAACAGCTGGCCGCAGACCACAGTCAGTTTCTTATTTTCACTCTCCAGCAAACACAGAGCCAGTTACCTGAAGGTTTCATTATTTCAACCAGTCACAATACCAGCACTCGCTGTCTTTACACAAAACAATTGTCAATTTTATAGCCAGTGTGCTCGTGTTTTTCATACATTGATGTTGTATTAAACCTCCCTCTTAAATTTTCATCATTTTTATCAATATGTTTTTAACTGTTTATGGCCAGAAAAAGAGTTGGATTCACACAATTTTCAACATATGAAACAAACAGAAAAAATACGAAAAGCCTCATTTATGTTGTATTCGTTAAACCAGGGTTTCAAAGTGCTGCACAATCAAAGTAAATCCCCCACAATACAAACACACACAGACAGACATACCTGCATTAAAGTAAGTGACAATAATCAACCTAATATGTGTCTTTGGTCACTGGTAAGAAATCGGAGTATCTGAGGAAAACCATGCAGGCTCAGGGAGAACATGCAAACAACACACATAAGCTCACACTAACCGCTGTAACACTTTGCAGCTCAAAACACTGATTTCATTATGAACCACAGTCAGGATGGGACCGGCATTACCCCAGATTGGTTATGGATCAATTTGTGGGGTATTTCTTGCAGACCAGTCGGGTTGAGTCTTGAATTTTGGTTTAAAAACTTCAGTTGCGACCGAAGGAGCATCCACCTTAAAACATGTTCGAAGTCTATGATGCAAATGGCACTGTGATGGTGATCACTGGATTAGGAGTCAAATTGACTCTCAGTATATTTCATGTCATCATTCACAGTGAAAATACACAAATTAGTTTACGTCAAGAGTCTGCAACCTGCGGCTCAAAAGCCACATTTTGCTCTTCAGCCCCTCACCTGCGAGTCCCTCCAGATAATTATGTGTAAATAAATAAACATATCTACAAAAATCATCTACAACATAATAAACATTATGACATATTTTATTTTTATCTTATTTACATGCCAGTGATTTTCAAAAGGACTCTTATCTCCTAACTAAAACGGGCTTTGAAAAATGGCACAACTAAAATGGTTAAACTAGCAAAAAAAAAAAGAAACAAAAACAGCTTTAAAAAAATGTAAAATGACTACAATTTTAAAAACAAAAACAGCTTAAAAATGGGAAATAAGCCATGCAATACAAGGATTCAAAATGGTTAAAACTGCTAAAATGTTGAAACTAGCTTAAAAATGCTGAAACTCAGGTATAAAAACAGCCCAAAATGTAATGTTTACTCTTCTGAATTGTCATATATGCATATGACAGATATTGTACATACATCATGAATATATATGAAACATTATTAGCTTTGTTAGCCTCATTTTAGAGGTTAAACATATTTTGTGGCTCCACTCACAAAACGGTTCTTTTGGGCATAAAGGTTGCAGACCGATAGTTTAGGATAAATAATCCAAAGACAATGTTTCACTATTTCCACTTTACTTACCAATGAACATGCAGCAGAGGTGGACCGTGAATATACACACCTCATGCTTTTAAAACTGGACACACAGCTGATGATTGGTCAGAGTTTTGTTGTAAATTTTTTCCCACTGAGACTGAAAAAAGAACAAAACTGCATTTTAATCAAGCCAAAGCTACACTATTTATTTACATGTGGGAGCACTGACTCCTATCTTTGTAATAAAAGTCTTGAAAAATTGCTCAAAACACACATTTATTTCATATTTACTCTGAGAAAATTATAAATGTTACACTGTTAAACATTCCCTTTCTTTTTTTGACTTTATTATTGAAAAAAAAAACCTTCAGAACTTTTCTAAATATTTTTTATTTTTATTTTTATTTTTATTTATTTCATTTAATTTATTTTATTTTCTTAATATTTAACCTTTGTATCATTATATCTTAAAAGCTTCTCCTAACATTAACCTTAAAGTGAAGTGATTATGATCTCAATCATGCCAACCACAGTTCTAAATGTATAGAAATTGATCATATTAGAGCTCGTGTGTTCTTGCTCCTCAGATATATTGATGCTGGTGCGTCTGCGTCGCAGCTTGTCTTAATGGTTTTGTGTAACACGGCCGTACTCTGACATTTCTCTCCCTCTCCTTCCCAGTGTCCTCTTCAGGCTTGGTG
>OMNM01008314.1:2633-22317 GCA_900302745.1 Parablennius parvicornis
CACAACTCCATCACAGTATATTTAGTTTCAAAAAGAAAAAAAAATCAGGGTCATTGCTCTGTTTTTGTATTCAACCTCAACAGCTTGAAATGAAAATGAGCTGCAGAGCGGCTGCTTTGGGTTTTTTTTTTTTTTTTAAGAGAGCACATTATCTTCTTATGAAGACCTTTTTAAAATACAAGGCCTTACTTTAATGAGAAATGACATGGACTCCGCTGTCCTCCCATACACTCTGCAGTCTTGTTATTTGACAATGCTGCCCCCTACTGGATACAATGAAACAACAAAACGGATCCATTTAGCCCAGATTTGCAACCTTCATAACCAAAAGAGTGCTTTTGTCATTAAACTCTAAAAATGAGGCAATTCCAGTCATCTTTGTGCTGTTTTAAGAGTTTTCATTTCTTGTGGTTTTAGTCATTTTTTCTATTTTAGCGAAAATGACTGATGTTTAAATGAAAGAAATCACTGACCCCTTACTTAGACTTTAGCACGGAATATTTCCCCATACCAAACCTTGCTGGGATTGGCTTTGCTAAGAGTAATATTTCTTATGTCTATTTCACTTTAGTTTGCAGTCAGTCCCATTCAGATGATTTATTTTCCAAAGACAACCTGTACTAGTAAAGTAAAACCCATAAAAAATGTATACGAGTATCTACATTTTATGAACAGTACAATAAAAAAAGATGTAAAGATAAATACTTCAACTTTATGAGAAAAGCAGCAACATTCACCCTGAGCCAGATTCATGATGATAACCTTTCACTATATTGATACGAGTGCCTCTAGCTTGAGATCTGTAGGTTGTATAACCTGGGGCCAGAATGTGAAGTCTGTCCAAACCTGCATATAAAAAAGATTTGATAAAAACACCCTGGAAGTGCGGTACCTGGAGACCCATTGAATTAAATGTATGAACTAAAGATTAAAGTTTAGTATAGTACAAGCAAGAAGCTTTCTGGGTTTTTTTTTTTTTTTAACTGTCTTCTATTAAATCACTCCAAGACGGTTTTGTGATAGCTGGTTGAGCGAGTTTTTATTCCAATCCCAAGATTACTGGTTCAGTCTTTCATTTTACGCTGATCTGTCAACGTTTCTTTGGGCTTGATGCTGAATCACCAATGTTGTACAAGCACCTTTCATGGCAGCTCCCATTGGTGTGCGAGTTTGAATGAGTGTATGTAACTGATGGCTTAAAGTGCGTTGGCATTGCTGGAGCAAAATATGCAATATAAATTAAATCAGCATTGCCCCTGTAGAACTTTTTGCAGGTGGCCTGAAGCCATAAACAGGACGTTCAGCGTCAAATGAAATAATCCCAAATTGAGTAAAACTGTGTGGACAATTAGACAGCCATAGGTCAGATTACTGTGACTGAAAGACAAAAAGTAGTCCTGTCAACCCGAAAGAACTGGATCCTGAAAGTAGCAGAATAACTCTATTATGCATGAGGAAAAAGAGAAAACCCCCGTGATTACTTACTTATTTTACCTCACTTCACTATGTATAATCCAAATATTGCACTTTTAATAATCCAAATATTGCACTTTTAATAGAGCACAAAACATGATATTTGATATGTTCACGTATCTACGTCACATTCTCTAAAGGTGAGTGATCAGCTGGTTTCACTGAAAGCCACAAGTTTTTTCTATTATACCACAGCGATTCTCAGCATCGCATTATTTTTCCTTGTATTGAGATTTTAACTTGAAAGAAGTGGAAATGAGCTCCTGCTTCATTATTTATTTCCCCTTAAACAATGTGATACAAAGTTGTTTGCTCTTCAATGTGTTTGTGAAGTCTGCTCACGAGAGGAAAAGCTCCAATTCTCTGGTTTACTTTACTGTTTGTTACAGGAAAAGATCAATACCGCTGCCATGAATGTATGTGCACAGAGATGGAACACGACAAAGTTAAAACATGGAGTCATCCAAAAAGTGCAAGTTTTAAGATGAAAGAAGAAGAAGAAGAAAAGAAAAAAGAAAAAAAAAAGACTTCATCATTCAGATTTGTTTGTGGGTAGCTAATGGCCAGATTTATGAGTCCAGAAAGTTGTTTTTACCTCAAGGCCATTTGCCCACCGACTTTCAATTAATAGCAGAAGAGAGATTCAACAGATTTAACAAGTGATTTAAGAAGCCATTTTGCAAAGTGAAATATTCTTTTAAAGATTTGAGATTTAAGTTTGAAACACAACTCATTACAGAATGTAGCCATCAGTAACACAGCAGGTCCATTTCCACTCAGCCGTCTGAGAGGGGAATTGTTTTTTTTTTTTTTTTTCAGAAACTCACTAATTGCAGAGTCACTGACTAACAAGCTTGTTCCATTTTATCTGTCCTGTCATCTCCAGGGTCCTTTAATAAGAATCTGCGCCCCCCTGACGTCCTCTTTAAAGTGATCTTCTGGCTCGGCTACTTCAACAGCTGTCTGAACCCCATCATCTACCCCTGCTACAACCGAGAATTCAAGTTGGCCTTCATTCGGATCCTCAGATGTCAGTGTCACCAGCGCAAACGTCCCGGATGGAGCGCCTACAATTTTCGCTCCTCTAACTTTAGCTCTTCTGGGAACTCGCGCAAAAGCTCCACGGATCATAACTCCAGCTGTTTGAATGGCAGCCAGCGCACGCTGCCCTCCTCGGCCAGCCCGAGCCCCAGCTACCTGAGTGCGGGTCTCCCGCCCTGCCCCGAGGGGGAGACGTTGTACATCTGGGGGGCCACCACCCCGACACCCTCCATGCCCAGCCTTCTCCCCGGCAGCCCCTCAGACTGCCCACTGTCCCTCAGAGGGGAGGAGAGGAGAGGGAAAACGGCTGAGCAGACCACTGGGAGTGTTTTCTCCTTCTCCTTTGGAAAGAACAAAGACAAGGGAGGGGTGAACAAAGAAAACCTGGGTCCAGATGACAAGGTGTGACTGCTGCGTCTTACGTAGACGAGATTTATTCTTCATTGGGAATACAGTCAGCACCATGGCTGGAGGACTTCACAGCTTTCCCTATTCACTCCTGTGATCATTCATCAGTCGGTGGATTGTCATTGTCAGTAGTGGTAAATGTGAGGTGACGATAGTTAAGTGTTGACTATGCTGCTGTATCCCAGGTATTTTGTTCTCTGTTGCTGTATCTGTGGTTGACAAAGACACAAAGGTTTCTTCAGGCTCACAACAGTTTTTCTAAATGACTGTTTGCCACCATCTTTGGACTGGAAAGAAACCTATGCATGCATCTTAATTTAACTAAAAAACAAATGTGAAGGAAAACAGACATTGTTTCCATGGTGATCTCCACACAACAAAGGCCTTCGAGTTAAAGACCAACATTCGTCCTGTAAAAAGATTGAACGTGACTTATGGAATAAGCGTGACGAGACAAATGATCACCGTTCTGTTGCAGCCACTCGACATCTTCATGTTATATTTGAAGGAATTAAAGTATAACCCGTTTTATCTGCTGTGCGCACAATCATCAGATATCATCCTGTTTGTATGTTTGTAGAAATGTGATGGACAAATAAAAGTAGAACATTGCTCAAACGCCACTTCACCCAAGAGTCTTTATGTTGGTGTTTAAAAACTGCCACTTGCTCTATATTGACATGGATGTTAACATTTGCTTAATAAATGTTGGTTGTGTGCTGGATAAAAAAGACATGGTGACCAATGTGAGTTTTAGAGGCGAGGTATCGTAGGCTTCAACTTGAAGCAGCAAGGCACCTTAATTACATCCATCCTTCCATCCATCTTCTATACCACTCTGTCCTGTGCAGGGTCGCGAAGTGCTGGGGCCAATCCCAGCTAACTATGTGCGAGGGCAGGATGCAGCCTGAACAGGTCGCCAGTCCATTACGGGGCAAAAGCACAGAGACAGACAACCACATTAGATCCATCTTGTGCCAGCAAATAGCTCTGATCTGTCCTTGCTTGACCCTTATCAGCCCTCTGACGGCATCCTTTTATAACATTTGTAGATCCATTTAGGTGTTATTCATCAGCTTGAGGCTCCAAAGACCCTGCTAGTTTTATTTCAGGACATTATACAACACCTTTAACCTTTTTTTCCTCTTTACGTCGCTTCGGTCATTGCGGAAGCTACTCTGCAGACTGACATGCACATTTTCCTGCTGGGAGAGGTCACTGCTTTCAGAGCCCATCAAAAGCTGGACATGCTGCAATTACTTTCAGAGAGGCCATACATCAAACATAGTTGAAGGAAAATCAAGTCCCCAGCGGGCCTTCATCCCCATTGTGCATCCTCCTGACAGTTCTCCAACAGGTGTGTAGCATACACACTACAGGAGGTGATCCATATGAAGCTAAAGTGATTCTTCAGGTCAGAACACAGTCCTTGGTCAGCACGGAATAATCTCTCCAGAGGGTTGTGGATGAATTTCTCGGCCTCATCACAGTTGACATTTGAGCTCTTCACTCTATCACAAACCATAAAGAAAAAGCTCATTTCAGCTGCTTGTATCAGCAATATAGTTTTAATCATGACCCATGACAATAGACAAGGATGGAGATGAAAGATTAAAGAGACTGACTTTACTGCGCTTTACAATAATCATATAAAAGACTGTTACTGCAGAAACACTCAAATCAGCACAATCTCTCCTCCCATCACATTCTGTTGTACCGGTCTGGCTTCTGTTCGTGCATGAATGACCTTTGGGCACCTGTCAGTATTTCAACTGTTCCTTTCCTTGGCTCTCTTTTGGTTAATTCTACCCACTGCATCTTATGCACATCAATGGATGAACAGGCCTCTTCGGTTACCTCATGGCTCACAGATTCCTCCTATATGCCATTAAGTCATTTATATCAGCTTGGCCTGAATCAATACTGGCCATATGCAGACGCATAAGAACAGAGAGAGTCTGGTTTGCGTCACAGGACATATGGTGAAGAGCCAGAGGTTTTTTTTTTTTGTTTTTTATTAAACTGTCATATGATCATGCTCCAGACATTCCGTAAGGTTCTTGTGGTTTCCCCTGCTGTTGCCTTCCAGCCAACTGCTGGTACTTCAGGTTGGATTGATCGATTCTGTTCATTGAAATGTCAAGCGCCTTCATGGCGTTTAGCCGACAGCATAAAACAACAAAGATGTCAATTGTTTAAAAAAGTTCCAGTGTGATATAATCTTTGCACTGGTTAGGCTAAATTTCATGTTCCCAGCTAAGTTCCGCAGTCTCATTCATTCATTGCCTTTTATGTAAAGCCCATTCCATACAACAATTGGATTCCCATTAAGAAGTGTTGCAGACCCCCTCTATGATTTTCCTAAACGTTAAAGTGAAGCTAATTGACACATTTGTCATTTAAATCCACATGTTAACCCATTTCCTCCAACTTCAAGGCAATAGGTAGCTTTATAAGTCAGCTCTAGATTCACAATTTTCTAATAGTGTCGGCTCTGACAGTCTCAAAGCAGGAAAATTTTTTCAGGGAGCGTCAACGGAGGCCCCAAACAATCAAACACAGTTAAACTCAATGATGGCTGCCAGAACTAGAACCACAGCAACAACAAAAAAAAAAAGAGATCCAAACATAAAGAAGACAGACAAACAAGAGTGGCAACAGACTGAGAGCTTAAATACATACCCTGTGAGGCGGCGCTGATGAGACACAGGTGGAAACACTTGAGGGATAATGAGAGAGGGTACACACGACACAGAGGAGAGAAAAACACGACTCGTGATGACAGAAAACCAAATAAAAAAGCAGAGCTATGACAAAAATCCTCTGCTCTGGTGCCTCCCCACTCTCCACCGCAAAACCAGCCACATCTTAGCGTAGGATTAATCCCTGAAGACAACATTTCACTGGTCTATCAACATGAGAAGACACTTGATAATAAAAATACATTTACTTTCACTATATAGTTACTAACATAATAAATATCCTCCAGCATGCCACACATTTTTATCTGCTCAAGTGACTCTTCGGCAGCTGTATGTTGAATAGAATACCTGGAAATTACAGTCATCTCGTCACTTTTCACCCTGTGTTCACAAAGATATCTTCTCTCACTTCTCTTTTTAGAGAAAAGGGTTGAAAGGAAGGAGGGGCAAAAATGGAAGCCAGGACGTGACCTAAAGGTTTATAGATGAAACGATGATGAATAGAAGCTTTTAAACTTGTTCTAGCTGAAACGAAGGTCCTCACCTGAAAAGGTCCAAGCCCCAGTCAAGGTGAGAAGTACTTATCTTTATTGTTCCTGTCCTGTGCAGAGGCTTTCTATATCTCCTTTCTCCTTTCTTTTCATTCCACAGTAAAAGATGGATAAATGACTTTCTTTTTCAGCAAAAAAAAAGAAAAAAAAAGCAGACTGCTTTATACAAGACAACACTTCTGATGCGTTTCCTTTGATTTCATTTGTATTTCTTAGTGTAGGAGTCAAAAGAAAACATATCTTATGATCCATTACTTGTGTGTAATTCTCCTAATTGAAAACTCCTGCAGTGAGCACACTTCTCAATGTGTTTTCTGACATTTTATAGACTCAAACAATTTTAAGACTAGAAACTAGTCTGGACAAATTGCTTCAATAAATACTGAAAAATAGCAGTAAAATGACGTAATACACTTATTTACCAAAACTCTAAAAACACAGAGGGCACAATATGCATACCTAAAGAATAAAGTAGTCTAATAATTGGACAGTACCAGCCACCAGACTTATAAACTTTCTGTCAACAAAATATTACTGTGAAATATTAAAGTTAATTTGATAGAAAAGTCCTTCATTATTTTGGTTTTCCCAAAAGACCTCTCCAATCAGTTTGAGTCACAATATACATTTCTCCTGTATTTATTATGATTTAGTTTCATTTGTTTTGAAAAGTGCTGTAAAAACAGAATCATAATGGCAATATATCCGATAACATACAAGTCGAATACGATACAAGGAGATATCGGATCAGTGCCAGAAGATACCAAACAATAAAAGAGGATGCGACGCAAAAAGATGTCAGACAATATGAGAAGTTAGAATGTGGGAAGATAGACACCAGACAAAATTAACTCTGGACTGGACAGGATGTGATGAGACGACACCAGATGAAACATCACAGTCGAAGCTGAAAAGATATAATTGGAGAGTTACACGATACCAGACAGTGCACTTCTTGTGCTCATGAGAAAATGTCTCCCACTAATAGAAGGAGTCACTTTGCCTGCGCTTCCCAAGCTCCTCAAACAGATGACTCATGCAGATGCTTTTGTGGAATAACAGTCTGTAGCTCACGCATGTGTTCGTTGCATGGCAAGTTATGCTGGTCACGAACCTCAAAGTGTTTTTTTTGTCTCGATTTTCTCATGCAAGTTCATCTGGCAGCTCCCAACGAGAAACATTCAACTTCTGCTCAGCAGCTGCTGACATCAAATGAATTCAAGTCTCAATTAGGGATGGAGAAGAAGGAGAAGGGAAGATTTCAACAAGCTGAAAACACTTACATGACCCTGAGTTAGATGTTGGTCATTTGTGCAAAAACATACAGTTTAACTCCGGGCCTTTTTTTTTTTTTTTTTTTTTTGCATCACACATGCTGAAACCTGCATGCCAACATGTGGGGAAGTGGAAAAACCCAAGACTGACGGGAGCAAAGGACTTGCGAAGTGAAACCATGTGACAGTTGACTTGGGGAAAAAAAACAAAACACAGAAGCTAAGATTTTTCACACACTTGTGACTTTAGAGTTGTGTGTGAGAGGAGGAAGCTGGTTTGGCAAAGCTTCAGAGGACATCTGTGAGAAGCCACTCCTCTCTTGATTCATAAACTCCTTCCCCAATTCATCTGTGTCTTTCAGCATCATGGCGTTCACTGGGAAATACGAGCTGGAGAGTCAAGAAAACTACGAGCAGTTTCTGGAAGCAATCGGTATGCGGATTTTTTTTTTTTAAACAAACATGGATAAATGTGTGTCAGTCATAAACTTTCATTTTGGATTTGGACTTTCATTCTGTCTGTCACAGGGCTCCTGCATGCCAGAACAGACGACAAAGTGATTACAGAGGTGGTTCAAGATGGGAACAACTTCACCTGGACTCAGACCATCCCCAAGTGGACCTGGTCTAATACTTTCACTGTTGGCCAAGAGTGTGAGCTGAAGACAATGAGCGGTTCCACCTTCAAGGTAGGTCAACACACCAAACCAAAAGGACAACAAGTTTATCTGCAAGTCCGCTGCATCTCCACACCGCGTCATGTAGCTTTCAAGACATGTGAAACGTTTTGTCCACACAGGCACCTGTAACTATGGAAGGTGGAAAGATTTCAGTGAAGTTTCCTCAGTACCAATTTGAAGCAGAGGTCGTGGATGACAAACTGGTCATGGTAAGAAAGACATTCTACTTAATCACAAGAGACGAGGCACTCTGCATCGTGACTGCTTCACTGCCGGAGACAAATCAAACTCAATATAGCTTCGAAATCCTCTTTATAACTTCTGTCCTTGATAATCTTCACTTCTCTTTTTCACCCCGTGTGACGCAGACTTGCATAACCCCGGGGGAGAAGGGTGTGACTTTCAAACGAGTTAGCAGGAGGATCTAATGCTGCGAGACTCAACATGCTTCAGTGGAGACAACTGGAAGCAAAGTAAACCATGAAAGCAGCCACTGTGCCGACGGGAACAAGAGGAAGAGAGACATCATCTGCACCAAGGAACAAGTGGAACCATTCATTACTCTAAAGAACATCTTGTTGTTTTATTGACGCATTTAGACTTTACTCAAACACCACTATATACTGTATATTTACACATTTATGACAGTGGTCATTGTTGATTAAATACAAGTCAATGATTCCTGTTTTATAAAGTAAAAATGAGATTCACCTTTTAACATACTGATGTTGTATTTATGATGAGCTTTGGTTCCACAGTTTGTACTCATATCTCTGCAGTTAGTTTGTTTTGGGTTTTTTGGGGGGTTTTTTTGTTTTGTATTGTTTGTTTGTTTGTTTGTTTGTTTGTTTGTTTGTTTTTTGGGGGGGGGGTTAATGCTGGTCAAATGAGAAGATCCTCTGCCAAAGCCTAAAAAAAGAAGAATTTTTATATTATTGAAAGAAAAAAATTTATGTCACTAATAAAAAAGCATCAATAAAACTCAAAATGATTAGAAATCATATTTTTTCTTGTTGTGTTTAATCAAAGGAAAGCATTGACCATATAAAGTTATATTTTGATAACTTGTATGAATGCTTTTATGAGAATTGTTTTTGAAGTATGTAATTTTACCCAAATTGGTATGTCATGTAATAAACTACCATGTAATTGCTACCTTTGGAAGGCAGCAAACCTTTCGAACATCATTTTCATATCCAATAAGTTTATTCTTTTAAGAAAAAAAAGACTGCAATTTAATAGACATTTCTTTACCGAAGAGTTCCTTCGATATACTGTGTGGTTGGTTAGAGAAACATGGTTTAAATAGTTCATGTTTTAATATTCTATTTAGTCTAGGGAAATGGAATTAAAAGCCTTCAACTGACAATGTTTAAGAAAGGTTTAAAATAGTAAATAACATACAAAACCATAGAGATTATATATAGAAACAGGATATTTAAAGGTTAGAAACATCTGCGGCTAGACATTTTCAAACATTTTAACATAGTTTTTCTGTTGTTGAAATACGAACTTCCAAATCTTACTAGAAACATCAGATCCATGTTTTTTTTCTGAACTTTGAGCTTCTTTCTTGTTTCACATCAGTTGGTTGGAAATCAACTGGTGACCAACTTCCAGCAGTGTGGATTGTGGCTGTTGCAGCAGATCTTAAACACTTGAATACGTTCCATTGTTTGCTGCCCGTGACTTTATATGTGAAATCGTATTTGGTTATGTTTCGGCTGGGGAAAACCACAGAGCTCTCGTGAGCAAGATGTTAGTATTCAACTAAACACTCCCTAAAACTACGACAAGGCACAGCACAGATCAATACAAACCTGACCCGATGGACAACATAAAACATTTCAAACCTCTGTAGAAAAGTCAGTAGACTCAGAATACAGTCACAATTAAAAGCACAAGTATTCAACGTCCGTCAGTTTCTACAGGACAGATGGATCAATACTTCTGCTTCCTGTCTGGTTGTATTGTCTTCATCTACTGGAACGTAGGTAAACACGACTCAGAAATGTTCTTTGAAGTTACACATGACCATAATGACTGCCATTCCAACCTGCTTCACATGCATTGACATTACACGAGCTTTATCATGTGGTGCTTTTAATTACAGCCTTCGGTGCTATTCGGTCACAAAATAACTCAGTTACTCCTGCAAATAAACTTGGTTGTCTCCTTATGTTTACTGCATGTACTTTGTGACTGAGCACATGTTTTTTTTCTGGTCCTCATTTTTCCAACATGGTCTCTAGGTTGAAGGGAAAAGCTCCATGCTCTCTGGTTGTAATGTTTCTGTCCTTATTCAGCTTCTTTCCTCATATTTTCCATTGCGATGTTGTCGGCTTCCTGCATGGAGTCTCACCATTTTTCAGCATATCCTATCATATAACGTCCAGCTGCTGTTTTAATATACTGTTATGTTGATCACAGAGCACTTTCACCATCTTGTGCTTAGGGATGATAACATCCAGTCTTCCTTGCCTTGCATTCTGCTTTTTGAGGACGTGGAGGGCTGATCCTCTTCCTTGGGTTTCATTTAGCAGCACTCGTGTGTAGCCTATGAACAGTAGTTTGTAATTCAGAATAGTCAGCATTTGCATGATTGCTGTCTAACAGCAATCACGCCGCAGATTTTGTGAAAAAAAAAGGACAAAATGTGATCAGAGCAGCAACACAACTGCCCAAAGGTGTGTCAGTTCCTAAGGAGAACATCCTGTACAGAAGAAAGGACATGCAGCCTCCAAGTCATTAGTTTGTTTTATAAAAAAAACTATTACAGCTATTAAATTTTATGTGTGCTCTCATCTGCTATCGGCGCACATTCTGTTTATTTTTACCCCTGTCCATACTCCTGAATTTCTGCATATGTATTTGTCACCTGTTTGAAAGCTGTTTTGCAGGTTACCCCACAGTAACTCGATCCAGTGCAATTCTCTGATGTGTGATTTGTTTTTTCAGTAAACTAATAAATTGCCCACTACTGTTTGAGGTGTTATTTTAGTAACTACAGACACAAAATGTTTCTTTTCATTTTGATATGAATAGAAGATTCTAGTCTTGACCTCCGTAAATAATGTCAGTTGAGGAGGGTCGTCCATCACCTGCAGCAGGCATCTGCAACCAGCAGCCACTGGCCCTCCACAATAAAGTAACTGTTTAAAAACCGGAAGGTACAATGGGCTCCCCAAAAAATCAATTAGTCTTTGATTAACTTTTTTTTTAATTATCATTTTGAAACAATGTTTTAACTTTTTTTCTTTTACTTATTTCCCCATTTCTTTTACTTTCATTTCCTTGAAGGGGCTACTTTCCCTTACTGCCCTTTAAACATTTTTAAATTAAAATTTTAGTGATTAATGCAGTATATTGTGATTTTCTTAAATATTTTTGAGAGAAGCATTTCACTTTTTATTACTTTTTACTTACTTCTTTTGATCGAATTGTAATCTATGATTTAGTACATTAGCCATACTTATTTGTTAGCTGTTTTAGATGAGTAAAGACCTCCACATTTTGTTTCGAAAACTTTTTTTCCTAATTTTAGCTGTTTCTGACTTTATAAGGTTAATTAAAAATTATATTTAAGAAAATATCAATTAAAATCTCACGATAATCTTTTCTCACATTTCTTTTTTTCTTACTTCTGTTCAATTTTAGATGTTTAGCATTGAGACATTTGGTGTATTACTTTAGGTTCAGAGCTGCCTGGTGGTGAAGCAGACGTAGAAGATGTTGAAGTCATTTCAACAATAAGCAAAATTCATGCATATTCTTTAATATATTTTTCTTGAATGTTTTTAAAAAGCAAACGTGATCAGTAAGTTTTAAGTATTTTATTGAGGGAATCAAACCTGCAGCCTTGACTGAGGGATGACCCGTTCTACCAGCTGAGCCACAGGGGCCCCAAGATATACAAATGATAATAAACAAAAGATAATCAAAAGTAAATCCAATATCAATGTAAAAAAGAAAAACAGTTTCATCATTTTACAATTCAAGGTTATTTTTATTTGCAAGACGTCTGTTTTTTATTAACAGAAATATCATTGCTTTTGTATTGCGTCTGTTTTGTGTATTTTTGCAGCAATGTTTGTAAAAATGGTTTTATTCCACTGTTTGGAAAAGAGGCTCAATCCCAACTGTGTTTGGATTAATGATTCTGGTTTGTTTTGGTTTTTTCATTAACCCTTTACTTTCTTTAGTCAATGTAAAACTATTAGCCCATTTCACTTTATTTGATGAAGTGACATGAAAAAAAAATGTGGGTGCAGATATATCTATTAACAAGTTTTCATAAATTGGTATTGAACTACATCATTTATCCAGGAATGAAAGCAAACCGGAGACTCTTGCTTTATCTTCTAGCTTAAACACAGTCTGGCTTATGTAAGCTCTCTTTTGAGCCAGTAATCATCACGCCTAAACACTCAGTTACATCTTAACTAGTGGACGCATAAAGTATCAAGATGATATTCTCACAAGAGGTACCAAGACCACCTCTGTGACCGTCTAGCATTTCAAACCTTCCGTGAGTTAAAATTGCTCTCACTCCAACAGGCAGATATTTAATAGTTAAAATAATTAGTTTTTCTTTTTTTTTTTTTGTCTACAGTTAAACTCTTCACTGAGTGAAAGATCATGGATCTGAAAGATCAGATTATAAGAACAAAGTTGGTTTTAGTTGCATTGATTCATTTTTGAATTATTGTTGTGAAACAACTTAAGAGTGACTGTCTTTACAAATCACACACCTTTCCATTGAGTTATGTGTAGACCAAGGTTTTAACGATGAAAACTTCAAACAAATAACTGATATCCGTTTTCCCTTTTTTCTTTTCATTTTTTTCTTTCTCTCTTTATCTGTTCTGATATAAAGCTTCTTGGCTACCAAACACATGCAGAATGAGTCTTCGGGGTCCACATCACTACAATTATATTTAACATTCATTCTCTCCTTTTTTTTTTCACCAAATACAACTTTAAAAAATATATACCAGTCTGACTGAACTAGAAGCAGAAGCCCACTTTACAAGTATGACACTTATATTATCTCTAAACAACTGAATATTGATTATCACCTCACAGGCGCTGATGTAGACACACAAAAAGGCTAAACTCCACAGACGTCTCGTGCCATCTGTGTTTGTAGTTCCTCCTCCCTCAATGGAAGAGACTTCACATCTTCCTGCTGTCATGACACCAACATTGTTGCCAGTGTTCCCGTTACTCCGATCCAGGCTGTCATTTCAGGACCAAATGCTGCGTTTAACGGTGGAATCTCACAATTCACCCCGGTGAGGGACCCCAGATAATCACTAGCTCGTACTTCTCACAACCAACATAGTAAAGTGCAAAATACAATTCTGAACTAACACAACCTCAAGATCACAAAATCTTCCATTTAGAATGGGTGTGACTTTGTAAACTCGAGGTTTGAGGCAAAAAGTTACAGGAGAATTCTTAAATTCAGGGTGCTGCCTTTTCATCGTTTAGATTTTGATTTATTTATCACAAATGTAATAGAGACAAATTGAAGTTATAAAATAAGCATTAGTTGGAAACCCAGGAAAAGCGATGCCTCCAGCCAACAGCTCCCCACATCAACATTATATGAGGTGTAATGATTTGGCATGCAGTCCAGTGCAGCCCAGTTTTTAATCTCAGAGAGACAAACCTGTTGCTCTACTGCAATGAACCCCACTCCAAACAAAGCCCCACTCTTTCAGTGAGGTAGTGAATGGTCGTGTTTCTTGTATTTCTCTACTTTCCCCACTAAGCGGCGCCCTCATTTCATGATATAAAGCCGAAGTGGGTTTGCCTTAAAATCAATTTTAATGCGTAAAGACAACATTATTTGATTTTTTGCAGGAAGAAATGTACATTTCATAACAAGTGAGTCAATTGAGTAACTTATTGAGCTCAATTAAAAAAAACTTAATGGTAGGACTTAATCCTCTTTATCATCAATAATTTATAGAAATCATTCAGACAAGTGATTATTTAGGTTGCTTTTATATGAAGTGGACTAAATGTAAACATCAGCAGGACTCCCCTCCTGTGAAGATGTGATTTAGAGAAATCCTTGACAGATCTCTTCATCTGGAGCAAATCATGTCGCTCTGCAGCTTTTCACCATGAAGAAGAGAAAATGCAGAACTTGTCCCTCAAAGGCTCCGTTGATCTTTCAGCTTTAGTAAAGCAAACATCCTCCCGGCATGGCGCCTTGTCACAAGATTTCTGTCATGAAGTCGAGCTTTTTCCATGACTTTCCAGATGACCGGCTGTTTTTCTCTCATGTGGAGGTGTGGATGTTGATGTAGGCCTCAGATACATGAAGCAAAACTCAAGCCCACATTCAAACAAAGTGGAAGTGACCAAGAACAGAACTCACACAAAAGAAGAGAGAGGCTCTTCCTCCTGGAGGAAACACGATCTAGATCCAAGGCATCTGTGAAGAGGCCAAGTTCAATACAGGGTGATTTGATTAAACACAAATTCACACATGGCGCCCTGCGATCTGATTGGCTGATCTGTGTGTGGCCCTTTTTTAAAGAAAGCCTGTTTCTCCAGCTCTGCAAACAATGCAAATGCCTGCAAACAGCTCTGAAAATAATCCATCACCACACTGACGGCCTGAAACCCTCTCTCTCTGTCTCTGTCTCTTTTTCATTTATAATGTACTTTTCTAATTGATTTAAAAAAAAATATATTTTTTTTTGAATATACGTCTATATATATTTAGTATAGTACGGCTTAGTTTCTCTTGACAATTGCTCAAATTTAGCTGATCACACTTTCCGATTTCCTGCGTGGCATCAGCCACAACCTTCATAATGGCCAGCCCAACAGACATACTGTATATTACAGATACATTTACTGTGATTATTGTAGACCTGTACATTTGTATATATATTTACTGTGATGTACAATAAAGGTCATCTGCTTCATAATGAAGTATATATGTTGTGTTTTTGTGTCAAATATACTTAACAATCCTTCCAAATGTGTCAAATATACTTTGAAATCCTTTAAATCAACAATGCTGAAAGAATTAGTTGTGGACAAGTTGTCCAGGGTTGCAGTTTTGTGGATGAGTTGTCCGTGCACCTTCACTGACGGGCCACCAAACCCAAAAGAAAGTGGAAAAATATTTGTACGACAATGTTTTTCCAGTTTTCTTCCTCATTTCAAATGCTAATAAAACATAATAAAACTGAAACGGCTTTGTTCTTCCTTTCCTTCATTCCATGTCCTAACAATTGTTCTACTGTGTTGAAAGAAACAGCCATTTTCTGAGGCTTTAGTATTCTGTGTTAGACAAGAAGAGGGTGGTCAGTTTGCATCATTACAAAGGAGTATAATGTCTCGTGTGTGAGAGCGCTGCACATTTCTGAATAGGTTTCTACGCTACAAAATACCGTACGACACAGAAAGCTCAGATTGAGCTGTGGGCGCTGAAGAGAATCTCGAATTGTTTGTTTTCTTCTTAATAAAATGATGTTTTACTTTCTCAGCTCTGTGGATTCACAATTCCACCTATGCTTACAATTGTGTAGACAACAGATTTTATCATCACTTTTAGATTTAACCTCAGTTACAAAGATTAAAATGTGAACATGTGCTGTGTGTAATACATACAACACGAGTGAATTTACAAATAGATCTCAGATCTTCTAATGTAATCTGGAAAGCAGAGTATAAATCTGATGGTGTAACCCTCACTGTAGAAGAGTTCTGACATACAAAGCCAAAAGCTCTCAAACCAGGCACATATCTTAAAGAGCTGATAGAGCAAATTCTACCCAGAATACTTATCAGAGGTTGTTTGCTTTTCAAAGCAGAAATAGATGCAGCAGTATTTCAGTTATCAAGCTCCTTCCTTGTCCAATGAGTTTTATATTTCTAACAAGGTCTTAAAGCTTTCCTGTTCAATGACACTTATATTACTGGCTCAGATCATCCTGAAGCATTTCCTAGTAAAACTGCTATAAGTTTATGCCACTGAGAGACAGAAATACATCAAACTTCTCCGGTTCTCACTTGACTTCCATTACTTTCTGCTGTCGTTTGTGCTCTCTCATCTCTCTGAGCCTTTCTGCAGGAATTTCTGATAGTATAGCTGGAAGTTTGTGATCTGTGTCTCCCGTCTCCTCCGAGTCTGCTGTGCGCTGATTACCATGCTGTTTGATGTCTACTTGTTTGCTTGCTGCCGCTCCGCGTCCTCTTATTTTCTCTGCTACTGTCCTTAAACCAAACCTGGGAAAATAGCAGCCCACACACAGTCGCTTTAAGACCATTTTTGAAAAATAGTGATGCAAGGAAGGTCAATAAAGATTTGTTTAGCCTAATGTCAGTATATTAATTTAATAGCTCCTGCTCTCATTGGTTGTTGAGAACTGGAGCTATTATAGTCGTTTATGGTTGCTTATTATGGAACTTGAGCTATAATTGTTGAATATTGTTACTGGTCGTGAGGATGGATTTTTCTGTTCGTCTCACTATGATCAAAGTTGCCGGTCTTAACTCCAACCTGTGCAAACAGAAACCCTCCACGGAGGTGACCGGTTCAAATAAAACTGAATTTAACATTTTAAGCAGGAAAAATGGAAGCGCACAACAAAAGCGGCTTCAGCTTCATTCAGTCTGCCTTTAATGAACGACTGCATGTGGTCACAGTTGAAGGGCTGTGTAACATGCTGGAGGCCGTTACATTGTCCCCCCCAGGGCACCATAACTCCAGGGGGCCAGTTTAACATTTGAAAAGACTCTTGAGAGGAAAACTGGCATTGAGAAGTATTAACAATGACTTTAAAATATAAATGACTAATGACTCAATCTCAGCTCATTTATGTGTTTATTTTTTTTCATGGCACTTTATGATTTTCTTTTCATCAGTCAGTGTCACATAAACCAAAACTACAGATTGTTACAAAAGGTTATAAAAATAGAAATCGGAAATTCGTGGTGTCAACTTGTTGCCATCACATTAGTGTTGTCTGGTGAGAGTGGCGTCGGCACCTTTCACGCGGTGGGAAAAAAATGCAAAGGTTTCAAACTCAAAAACCACAAAAATCCATCCAGTAACAGCTGTCACTCAAAGCATGAGGCTGCAATATGCAACATATTCACTGTGTTCTACTGGAGACCAGGCTACAGCATGTCCAATCACACAACTATCAAAAATAAGTTACAAATAGATGAACCAGTGGTACACATGAGACAGTGATGGCTGTGGTCAGTTTCAACAGAAATACATTTAAAAACATATTGCACCTTTTGACACCTCAATGAGAAGTTGCTCATAAACTGTGGAACAGAAACAAACTGGATTCTAGAAGAAAGAAAAAAAAAAGTCTAAATCACATCAACAGCATTCATTAAAATAATCATACAAATGCGACTAAATTATAATAAAAACGAATGGAATGTAGAAACTTTACACAGAATCAGCAAAATAAAAAGGCATAGCATCATGTTCATATTTCTGAAAAGGATCAGCGTGTCTTTTTTTCCAGTGGAGGGAGAACAAAGATTTGTTGAGATTGTTTCAGACGGCTTTGTGTAGCGTGACCAGAGCAGAGGACAAGGCACAAGCATGACGAGTGTCCTCAGCAAGCCAATCATGTGGTCAGAGCTTCAACAAACTGCCACCACTACATCCATTTTTTTTTGTCGTTCTTGCTGTTGAAAATGCTGCAATGTTCTGCAAAACATAAAAATATCAATGCTTTACATTTAATTTGATAATGTCGTGTTCTGTAGCTGTCACAAATGTTACAGAGAAGCAGCAAACATTTCATTAGCCATCAAGTTCAACGGCAGCAATGTTAAAAGAACCTCCAAATGCAAATCGGGGGTCCATGCAGCTGTGGCATTGCCATAGTGAGGAGAATGCAGCCAGCGGTGGGGATCTGGATGTGTTTATACTGTTGCAGGAAGTGGAAGATTGGGCATTGCAGCGTTGCAGCAATTACTGACAACTGACTGCAGATGTTTGAGAGTGAAGCTACTGACCACTGAGCGCTCACTTCCTACAGCGTACGGTCCAGTGATGAAGCGGGGGAACGACAGCAGCCCCGCCCCCTCCCTACAGACGCTGAGACAGCGTCCACTTTAAAGCATCATATGGAGAATAATGAAAGGAAGGCTGCTTGCTTCAGCCTTAACACCTGAGCCTGAATAGACAAGTTATATGAACAGGTCCAAAAACAGAAAAATAACTATCATCAATGGTGGGTTTCTACGTTGGTATAAAATGCTACACTATAATCAAACAAAAATAATAAGGAAAAAACAGGTCAATATAAATAAAAGCTATGGCATGTTTCAATGGCATCATATTCAAGTAATATTGTTAACGTCCCTGATACTTAGTGGTTCATGTAAACATTGGAGTCATTAACACAGACAATGAACCAACAGTTCATAAGAAGGCAGCAGCAAATTCATATGTACAACACAACAACCAGCGTCCACGTCTCCTTCGCCGTGCTGAGTCCAGTCACATCAGCTTGTGTTTTATTCTTTGAGAAGCGCTGGAGAAATTAAAACTTTAGTATGACAACCGCCTGTAGCAGAAGGACTCCTCCACCCGAGTGTGAGAGGGGACTCCGTTGCCAGGCTGGACTTTGGAGATGAGACAAAAAAGATGACGAGAAAGCAATACAAATTCAATATTAAAATAAAAAGCAGAGCAGGCCTGTAGTGGTTGTAGCTGCAGATTTCACCTGCTGTGTGCTTAACAGTGAACGTTCTGTCCCACTCTCAAGATCTGATGATGAGAACGAGCAAGGAATTCCCAGAGGAGAACTGCAGCTCGCTGGATCGATGTTGGCTGACATTCAAGACAGGCAAAAACCTCCATGGACAAACCTTCATGCCGAGTCAGCAACACGCCCGTTTCTCCTGCTTACCTCTCTCAAACGCTGGGTTCATAACAGAACATACAACCAAAAGAACGTCGCCAGCCAAATATTTGGGGTTGAAATAAAACAAACAAAAAAAAAAACAAAAAACATGTCAAGCAGCAAGATCTGCCTCTCAGACACTTTGTGCTCTGTGCACTTCTAAAATTGGCTCAGCCGTCACAACTGAGAACAGGCACTGAATGAGGTGGGTGTTAGACGGCACTGTTGCTTTCATCTCATTCACAGTGAAGACAGTCTCATAATACCACAGATTTAGAAAATCCAGGTCAGGAAATGGCAGTAATCTTTCTTTCTGCGGCGCCTCAAGTGTTACATGAGGCAGTGAAGCGTTTGTCACGTCAGTGTTATGACTTCCACGGGGTCCGTCTTGCCTTTGGACCTCTGCTTGCGTTTGAGGCGTCTCTGTGACAAGGTGAGAGGAACCGGACAGGTCGAAGGTGTGGCGGTGCTGACGGAGAGAGAGAGGAGGTCTGTGAGGGGGAATTTGAGGGTGGGGAGCCGAGACGGGAGCATCGCAGCGGGCTCCTGTCGGGGTTTGTGTTCTCTCTCCGTCTCCTGGCGTCACCTGTCAAAGCAGCCGGCTGCGAACGCGTGATGACCCCCGAGGTAGCCGCCGCTGTAGGCCAT
>OMNM01008316.1:5665-23862 GCA_900302745.1 Parablennius parvicornis
CTCTAAGGCAGTATAAATGTAAATATTATTAATTACTGTTGTCAGTGCAATTGGTCCCAATTGCTAAGAAATTGTGTTTTTCTGAAGTTTGGTAATCTGGCGGTCAAAGTAATTTTCATTATTGAATTAATTACAATCTATCTATGATAATGTAAATGACTTGACTATTTGTCTTATTTCTTGTTTTCTTTGTCAATCTTTTCATGTTGTCTTTTTTGATTACCTAATTGGCTTTATCTTATATCTTATCTAGTTTTATCTTGCTCTATATGTATATATGTATACAGGCTACTTACAATGTTCAATGTTGACTGACATGCATACAGCATGAATGTACAATGGGAAGCTACAAAGGAATTGCCCCTTGTGGGATGAATAAAGCTTTCAGAACTTAACTGAGATAGACATGCATTTAAATCTCCATGTGTGAGAGTTGGTTGGTCTGTTTAACCAGGATTGTAAATGTTACATTTATTTCAAGTGTTTTGTCCAGTAGACTGAGGAAAAAGTATTAATGCAGAAGTAATAGAAATGATTTAGAAGACGATCACATCCTGGTCCTTACCTATAATCCATAACCAATACATGAAGATTAATCTTATCCCAGAGTATCCAAAAAATAAAAATGTCCACATTGAAGAAGTACTCACTCGAATTTTACTCTGAAAAAATCTCAAAACCAATAATGGGATTCTTTAAAAAGTTTTCTTTTTTGTTACCCCCAGTAGCAGAGTTTAAAGTATTTTTTGGATGCAGGTGGGTAAACACCAGATACAAATTAACCAAATGACTGACGTAGTCTCAGTTATTGAAATATGTGTTTGAATTACCTGTATTGTAAATATTACAGTTTCTTTAAACACTTTTTTTAACTGCACTTGTGATTAGGTCTTATTCAAATGCATTACCACAACAAAATAATTTCCTTGTTTAAACTTTTTAGCGGCACCAACAAAATGAGTTCTAGAATACTCTGACAGGATTTTTAAACCAATTTTACAAGTCATTTACACTTTATTTCTTTACACAGTGTTGACAGTACAGATTTATTAGCATTTCCCCTTTAGTAAATCACTGCATTTTATTATAAAACACAAACAACCAAAACATAAATACACAGTTAAAATAATTGACGCCACCCATGATTTTAAATTCCCTAAAAAAGCAAACAGAAAAAAACTTTGTCACAATTAAATGTTAAACCAGACCTTCATTTATATCAGGAAAGGTTATGCATTTAAAGATCCTTCAAGAGAAGTTGTAGTTTAAACTCAGCTTTAATTTAAGTAGCATCGCAATTTAACCTGCTGTGTCACGCTTTGATAAACATTTTGCCATCTACTTTCATACTTCCCCCTCTTGCTTTTGTGACATAAGCTAATGAGAGCAAATGAAGCTGCTGCAATTTTTTTTCATCGCACACGTCGGAGGCATGTGTCACCAATTGCAAGAACAAGGAAGGCAGACAAGGAATTGACAGTAACAATTCTTCTGCTTTCATATTTCATTACTCTCATGTCTTAACTTTACATTAATGGCTTTGGATCTTATTGCAAATGATTGCACATGGTCTGGAATATTCCTTGATATTACTTGAAGATGGCATTATATTGGCCAATGTCCCTTTTGTGCTTTGTTACGAAAAATGTTTTAAACTTTACAAACACGTCTCGGCCTGGCAGTGTGAGCCACTGGATGGCCCCTTGTTTTATTCTGTGTAGCCAGTAATTCCATTTCTAACAAATAATTATTGAATTACTATGAACAGTTGAGTGTCATTTTATGTAAACCACATTCAAACCAGATCAATAGTAATTACTGTCAGTCCAACACGCATACTATTTTTACATTGTTGCAGTTTAACACTGGTAAATTCAGATTTTAAACGAGGCCAAATTATTGTCATCTGTTTGGTTGTGATATTTAATGTTGATTTTGACTTTTATTATGATAACACTGGGCATTAGGGATAACTGTAGGCAAAATGCTTGTTTGAGACAGGTAAAGATAAGTCAGGTCATTAAGGTTACTGAGCTGAACATTGTAAAGAGTTCACAGGGAAGTATCTGTTAGTCATTATGGCTAAAGGTGTCGAGGTGTCTAGAAGAAGGCGTCTGTGAGCACCAATACTCGTGTTCTATCTTCAGGGAAGTGTGGCAGGTAATAGTTGTGAATATAAGTCTGGAGCATGATTCTCTATGGAAATCCACGGCTTACGATTGGTGAGACAGATGCACATAAAGTGGATAAAAGTGCGTGACTTATAGCTGGACATTTATAACATCCTATATTTCTATAGTCATCCAAAGGCCTTAAAGTTGGACACAGTTTAGAGTTGATTTGGAAATGAGCACTGAATAGGAGGTACTGCTATTTCCAGGCAGCGTTGGGCACAACTTTGGCAGAGAAGCAGGTTTCAGCTGCTGCCTTCAGGAGGTTCTGCTTTGGTGGGAAGACCACTGTCAGTGACTCCCTGACTGATCCAGCGCTGGTCAGCTCCTCTTCTCTGGCTCTCCTGCTGCTCTGTGTACTGGCTGAGCAGAGCCCCCACCTGCTCCTGGTCACTGAACGGACTGGGACGGAAACTGGAGCGTAACCACGCTCGATACTAAGGACAGGAGGTGAGACCATTCAGAAAGTTAAAACAATGATGTTTGGTTTTTATATGCATAAAACCTCATCAATATGAGTTTTTAAATCACTGATAAAATAATTAACTTTTTGATGTTCATATAAATTTAAAAAACCTGATCTTATAAAATACTACAATATTTTGACATATTTAATTTTCATTTGTCATGACTTTCAAGCTGAAAAGGCTTCAATTACAACATTTATGTCTAATTAATATAAAATAAATGAATGTTTTACAATTTTCCAGTTGCACATTTAGAAACTGATACAAAAATATTGTCTTCTTCCTATTAAATAGCTAATCTGAATACAGCAACTAAATTAAATTGAAAATGAGTAAACAGAAAAGCAGTGTCTTTCAACCTAGTTTTGTTTCTGAATAACAAACACGATAAACAAAATCTTTTTTTTTTTTTTTAAGGTTTTGATTATTTCTTTAAAGGTTTCCCATCAAACATGGTTCAAACAGTTACGCCAAGAAGTTAAAATTCAAAACACAAGTAGCATGACTACAATACAGACACTAAATATAAGACAGCCTTTTCTATTGTTCTTTTTCTGTGTTGCATATGTGCCACCTCATGGCAATAAATATTGTAGATATAATTGTGAAGTGATGAATTCTGTGAGCAAATCAACAACTGCAAAAAAAGTACAAACCTATTTAGTAAATGAAAAACACACAAAATAAATAAATAGTCCTGTAGAGTGCTAGCATAGGAACCATTTCTACAAAATAGTCATGTAAGCTGGTGGTAAATAACTAAGACAGTATGATGTGTTGAAGCACTGTGAGAGCGTCGCTGTTTAGATCACAGCAAGACTGGAATTTTCCCATTGTGTTAAAATAAAGTTAAAAACTCTGTCAATTAAAATTAACCTCCTTGAAAGTGACTGAATAGCTTTTTTGTTGCAACTCAATATCAAAACTATACTTTGTTGTCCTCTGAACTAATCACAGGGAGGTATGAGGCTCAGTTGCAATGTGTGATTTTAAAGGATATACACCACCAATTGCATTGCATGTGTAAAGGTTGAGTTTTTCAAACTCACTGCAAGGACACTGTCATAAACTGAGAATGTTCTGCAGAAATTACTTGGTGGAAAAATAATGCTTAAAATTGATTTATTGGCGAACAACAGTCGAAAATAATCAATAACTTGCTATTTCTGAAATGATACGCAATAATTTAGGCTCTTTTTTTTGTCCCTCTGAATGTAATACAGTCATCTTTCTAAAAATATCTGGTCTCCTTTTCATACTGGCGATACGTCTTACTGAGCTATTTGAATGAGTACACTGCTTATTGAACGCCACTAAGTCATTAAGACTTCCTTCAAGAGGAAATTGTTCAAGTCAATGTGATAATATTAAATGTGACATGTGCAGTAGATTTTGACTAAGCTCAAGCTCACAACTAAATAGTTCGAATTAACCAGACAAATTGAAAATTAAATAAAGCTGACCAGTGATCCTGTGTCCAGTTGAAATTCATCACATCTAGAGTACTATGAGTGAGTACACCACTGGAGTTTAGTGAGGAGGAATCAAACAGCAGTATTCATTTATAATCAATATTGGTTGACAGTGTACCCACTGGAATACATTATATGTGACCATTTTCTCCATGTAGTCCAGTTTCCTACAACAGTTAAAAAAACAAACAAAAAAAACATGCATTTCAGGCTTGTTGCCAAAATAATCGCCCTCAGGTGAGAAGATTTCTGTTTTTCAGTTTGGCCTGTGATGGACAAGCGATCTGTCCAGTGTCTAACCAGCATTCACCCATAATCTGCAGGGATCATCTCCAGCGTGTTTCAATCCTAACTTACATAAAGTAAAATATGTAGAAAGCAGCTGTCACTACAGTTACAATTAAGACTATAAACCTGTTTTCACATGTTTTTCTGCACTTTAACTGAATGTTAATTTGTCTGCAAAAAGAAGTATTTTTTTCTTCCTTCTTTGGATTTAAAGAAATACACTTGCCCATAATGTATTTCACCGGCCTTGTTACTGTGACGATATAAACAATGTTTTTACAACTACTTTGGAGATGTAACGACAATGATGTCTTATTGGAGCCTTCACTTTCTATTTGAGACAAATATGGGAAAATCACAAATAGAGAAAACCCATTTCCCTTTAAATCCTCGAAATCAGAGTTCGGACTACAAACAATGAGCAAGTTTTTTAGCCGTGTTGTGTTGCAAGATGCTGACAGTAATGCTAAACACGTGATGAGCAGTACCAAGGTAATGCAATCCCAGCAAACCCCCTGCAGTTCCCTTTCTCTACTGGCTCAGTAGCATTGCAATGGAATAACACACAATCTGCCTTAATAAACTAATACCAACGACAATGATGTGAAGCAAAACATTCACTGGATGTTTAGATCACTAAATCTTATTAAGATGCTATGAATACGATATCCTTCTCTTATGGCGACTGAAAACCTTCAACATTTGAAGGTGTGTTTTGATTAGTTGTGAGGTCCCACCTATCTAGAATCATAGAACGACAGTCCTATGTGACAACATCGCATGATTGGAGGAAGTACAGGTATAAAGACAGCGCTGCTCCACACACACGCACACTTTTAAAGATTTACTTTAAAGAAGTGTTTTTTTGTCATGTAACACTGCTTACATGTGGTGCGTTCACATTTTGTGTATTTCATCATTTGTATTTTCCTTATATAAGATTCTCAAGTGAGCTTCAATTAGATAGACAGCCCCGTGCTTTTGGTTTCATTTGTCTGAATTAAAGACATTTGACACACAATTTAGACTACTTTAACCCAGTAATTTAGAAATAAATCTGTGGTTTCAATGGCATATCACATTAACCAATGCAATATGCCACTATAGATTTGAACAAGATTATTTATTCGAAGCTACACTTTTGTTTCTGTTTACCACCTCCACTGTATGGCTGGTGGTTCATGGTAAATATGACCACAGGGATTACAGGTATACAGTGAACATGAAAAGTGTGATGGCTGCGTGTGGCATATCCTGTGTTTATGTAGCACACAACAAATATTCCCAACAGTAATTTTCATGAAATCGCTAATATATGAACATGAACATACGAGAACGTAATATCACATTAACAAAACTAAAACAGTAAAAAATTAGGTTGAGTAGTTTTAGCAAGAATTGTACAAATTGGTTATCGCCCGCTCCTCCTTCTCACTTTGCATGTCTCAAGGAGATTATGCACTTTATCAAAATGAAGATAAGATGTGTAACCAATGGCTCAATGAAAAGATTTCATAAAACATGGGGCATTTTTTTCAAATATGTTAGTGCACTCCATTTACTGGATGACTCTTAATGTCTGTGGAAACACCAGGTTTTTTTTTTCTTTCTTCTTTTTATTCATCATTGATTTATTACATTTTACTCAGACTGAATGGTATGGTATTGATATGTGGATTGTCCTCCTCTGGGTTTCTCATGTTTACGGTTACATGTATGCATTGTTATTCAGTTTTCCTTCCCTTGTGCTTTATAAACTGTCTGTACACTGTGCTATAATTACCTCAAATTTATAACTCGTCTATTTATTTTCATTTTTATTTTTTGGAAAACGTTGAACAGCCAAGCTCAGTTTGTGTTAGTTCAAGTTCTTTTTTACAGTTTACTTAAAGCTACTGGCATATCATTTAAGATCCTATCGAACATACATCTGTTTGTTTGAAAACACAATAAAAAAAGTTGTGGAAAAAAAAAAAAGAATTGTACAAAGGTTTATTTGCCTTCTCTGCTATTATAAAATTACCTCTGAGACTTGTGTAGTCTGATACTCTTGCAGCTGCTGCTGGAAGCCACAGTTTGGACCAACAAAAGAGCGAACAGCTTTGACTGCAGACAGACACTCCTCCCAGTTGTAGTGAGTTACAGTCATCAGGTAGGCCACCACCATGGTGGTGCTTCGGGATACACCTGCAAGGCTAAAGCAACACCAGATTGTGAGATTGTCGGTGGTCATAAATGATCACAACATTTAGGAAAGTCCTACTGGTGTCAGGCACATAGATGGAAAGGCTACTTTCTGCTACTGTAAAGAATGATTGTTGCATCATTATGTAGATGTTTAATATTGGAAGCAAATTTATCATTCAGCTCAAGAATGCCAAACATACAGCCTGTAAATTAATACCTTATCGAGTCTATATAATGTTTATAGGTAAGAAAGAAAAAAGAAAAAACACGAAATGAAAATGTTCAATTGAAATAAGAGACTAACCTAATTTGTTTGCTGAGGATTGCAATGTTTCAGTGAGAGGATTTATAAGAAAACAGTGAGGCCCAGAACTACAATGATCATGATAATCCAGCAGCTAAAGCATATAGCTGGAAAAATAGTACAAAAATTAAAATATGATAAGTAGTCATTCCTTCAACGATATCGCCGGACTGGTCTGACAACTACTGTCAAATCAAATGTGTTTGTATGTGGCCCCTAAACTAAAGTGAGTTCGGCAGATCTGCTTGTAATCTTGTTTGACATATGTATGAATTAAATGTTCCTTCCACATCATATAAACGCTGACGACCTTCCAGGAGAGAGATGGTCGGAGTTTTAGACATGAAAACCTACCAGTGAACTAGACAAGATCCACCATTTAAGCGGCATTCATGAATGAAGCTGATGCACTCTTTGAAATGTTGTAATCTAGAAGAGACAAACAACAAAAAAGAAAGTTCCTTAACACCGTTGATTAAGTATCAGATTTTACTGTGGCCTGCAGTGCAAAACACAGCATTCAATACTTGCGCCTTGATCATTGCTTGAGGGCTGTAAAGTTAAATACAGATCACCCATGATAAGATATGAGAAAAGACACCTTGAACTGAGACTTCTGTTTTGGGACAACAACAAAGCCACTGTAGAAACCACATGATAATCTTAATTATATCGAGATTCCTAGACCTAGTGAATAATGGCATGCTGAGGAGTGGTGATTTCTCGTTGAACTACTCCAAGTTATCATGTGAGAAAAACGGTTAGGTCTGCCCAGTCGGAGACTCTGTGGTAGACCAGAGCACAGACAAGGAAGTGACTGTCTTCATTTCTGTCTATCTGCAAAAATTGCTTCAGTTTCCATCTCTGATTTATTTTACATCCAAACTTTCTAAAATGAATCATTTTAACTTTGCAACCACAGATAGTGAAAATGTGTTCTTGTTTTGTGGAAAGAAAACCTATGAATGTATTAGAAGAGGCTTATTGTAAAAAAAAAAAAAAAAAAATCAGAAATCCTCAGAACCGAGACCCTTGTGGATGTAGAGAAATGCAATACAATGTAGCTGCTCCCTAAATATCCTACTTATTCACTGTCGGGAAACACTGACGGTGTTTTGCATAGTCAAGAAGTGCTGGGCTGATAGCGCCGTCTCCTGAAGAGCAGATGCTGGTTACTCAACAGCAGACAGAATAACAGACAAGGGTTAAAATAGACTGTCACTTTTCTTTTTTCCTCCTTCCTGAGATCCAAACTCCTCTTTAAAACATGTCTCCTCAGCACTTTGCTCTTGTGTTCCTTGCACATAGATTTCCGGCAGGCTTGTTTAATATGCAGAAAATTACCTTGTGACACAAAATTGAATTTATTTTGTACTGAAACTTCTTAAGGATACTTGGACAAAGAAGTTAAACTACTCCATATGTAAGAAGCACTGTGTGGTACAGTCCAATACATTATGATGTTAATGTACATAAAATGGCAAGCATAATGAAAGAAATGAAAAGAAACATGATGTCTTTTTTTCAGACTCATTCAAAGTCCTTTCTTTTAAAAAGGATCCACAGAAGTTTACACCTTCATGTTAAAATTTAAATTTACAGTAAAAACAAAGCCAGTTTTTCATAAGAAGATTAACAAGTAGGAACCCCATATGCCTGCATTAATATGAATACCAACATGTAAGGCAATGTTAATTAAATAAATTCCTGTCTGATGCAAGTCTTCAATTTTTCATACCATGTTAGGATTTAGCAACAAGAAAATCATATATACAAAAATACAAACAAAACAAACCATAGATGGGATCAAACCACCTGGTGACATCCCTAATCCATCCTTCAAAACAGGCCTACTTCTAGAGAAAAAGCACAGATGTTGTAAAAGTTATTACAGAAATCTGGAGTTAAACCTGTTTTTACCAACTATAAACCAGTTTTCTTGCAGTCACAAAGTTCATAAATAATAGGAAATAAATCTGAGAAAAACATTGTTCACAAATTAAACAACAGAACTGTCATTAATCTAAAAAAAGTCTCTGATTATAATATCTCTGATTATAATATCAAGAAAATGTAAAACGATGTTGCAAAGGAGGCAGATATTGACTGCTTACTGTTATTGATATTGCTTTTAACCAATTTGTTAAAATTGGAAACCATAGGTCACTATGGCCAGACGATAGCTTTGGTGTCCCACAAGGATTATTATTGGGACCCAAGATTTTTTTAAATATTACTTTCGCAGGTTTCCCACTTTTAGCATTTAACATAACCTTGTATTAGGGATGGTAATGTCTTAAGGTAAGTGAGACAAGACCAGAAATGTTCTGCCTGGTCCATCTGATAGTTTGTCTCATAGGGTCTATTTACTTTATAATCTTTAACCAAGGCAACAAGATCATGACAAATAAAACCAACTGTAAATGCAATTGTTTCAGCTTGCAATTGGTCTGTGGCAGGCAATGATGTTGCCCGCGTGAAAAAAAACAAACAGAAAAAGCATATTGCATGTCTTGATTTTGTTTGTGCGGCTGTACAAAAAGAAAATACAACAATCTAGGAAAGAGTGTGAGGACGATATGAGCTGTGACTGATCCTTGAATACAACTTTTTTTCTGTGAGATTTCGTGCTATTATGGTCAAATGCAAGTTGTGACTCAAAATATCATCTTCAATTTCCTGTATACAGTATATAATAAAGACGACTGAGACTGTGACTATGTACTGTAGTTAAAACTGACTACAACTTAACTTGGCCTTCTTTCTAATTATGTTTTTTTTTCTCTCCCAAAGAGAGTTTTAAACCTAACACTTGCTCCAACATCAAAAACCTCAGCTCTGTACCTTACATTTGGGAGGGGCCATGAGATCTGATCATAGGGCCATCAAAATAATGGTAAGTACAGTGGGGTGACAGTTTGCTGCATCCACCCATCAGTCAGACCAGTGATTGTGACACAGGGGAGCCCTGGGTGGTCGAAGCAAACAACCAGATGTCACACTGAGGTTTCCTTCCTCTGCTGCCTGAGGGAAGGATTGCTTGATTGCGACAGTGGAGGTCAGACACTTCCAGCCCAACCCAATCTGCTACCGACCAACCACTACTCCTCATTTCTTTTGAAGGGAATAAAAGCCTCAAAACCTGGAAACTTTCAGCCATCTCATCAAGGCTCAAAGTCACAATGAATGTTCTTTGTCTTCAGTGGTTGATGGTAGGTTGATGCAGCCCCCTTCTGAGAGGTCTACCTGTGTAGGACTAATGACCTCCCACAGCAGGGGACATTACACCTAAAGACCTCACCAATTCCCATACAAATGTTAAAGACACAAAAATGCTTAGGCTGCAGTTTGTAGCTGATGCTTCTGCCTTTTGGCCTCTGTTCAGTTCAGACCTCCAGCAACTCCCGTTGCATAAGATCAAAGACCGTGCACTGCAAAAAAAAACATCAATACCATGAAGAATGTGTCATGTTTGCAGCCCTTGCAAGGGCGGAGGGACAGCTCATGCCTCTTTCACCATTGAGACAGACAGCAGACTAAAAGTGACACATTAAACACATTGTATTCCTCTCTCTGTCATACACACTCACACCACAATAGTTGTATCAACTGAAATTGTATCTTGTGACCAGTGTCTTCAATAAATAGTTGTGTGTGTGTGTGTGTGTGTGTGTGTGTTTACTCACAAGTTCTGGCTGGATGCATCAGCTGCATGAATGCAAAGATAAGTCATGTCCTGGAAAACATTTGACAAGAAGCAGGATCAAATAGAGGGACATTTAAATACAGCTTCCATGTATGTTATATCTATCAAACAATATAAATATGTCACTTGAAAATTATAATCACGTTTGAGACGGTAAAGAGACACTTTAATTTTACTCTGACCTACGTATTACACATGTTCAAAACTGTACATTGGAGGCAATTATCAATCAATAACTCATCACCACCCCCTGCTGACTCTCAAGACTAATTACACACAGGACTACATTAATCGTTGAATTTATTAAATGATCATTAAAGCGTCATCTAAAATGAATTTCTCACTGACCTCAAACACAGGCTTTGCATTGTTGTACACAGACAGGATGTGGGTGATGCCATTTTTTGCTAGACTTTCTCTGTTTTCAGCATCTGTGACAGGTAAAGAGAGAAACATCTCAAAGTACTCTTACAAGTGAATCGTACACAAACCAAACATACCATCAGCTTTGAAAAGCTGCAGTGTGAACCACTGAAGAGGGGGGTCTGCTGTTGTCATCATTTGGTACAGCTAGTCCTCTGGTCACTAATTTTAGCCACCACGCTCCTGCCATCATGTGGAGCGATCAGCTAAAAGTAGAATGCTACAAATCCCCTAGTAGCTGAGAAGGGATTGTCCCTGGCTAGAGAGTGTCAAACTAACAAATACATACTTCGATTTTATGTTAAACAATATTTTCTGTGTATAATACAGGTAAGATGTTTCTAATGACAGTTCTGTATTTGACAGGGAATAACTAACAGAAACAGAATTTGATACTTGAAATGTGTTATAAATGTTCAACATGTATAGAAAACCAACATACAATAAACCAATTTTTCTAACTCTGAAGTGTACACCACAATATTGTACAAATCTCCCCATTATTTATTCATTTGTGCAATAATAGTGTATGGTGACCTTACATGTTGGTAGTAAATCTTCTCTGGCCTGTTCTACAAAAACAACTTAAAGGTTCCATGTTTATCTTACCTCTTATGTTTCCCAGATAGAGCCCATCAACGACCTGAGAAGGAAAAGTCACAGACATGCTGCATTTAGTCCTTCATCACAGTTCAGCTTCAAGAAGTTCAATTGAAGAGAAAAACTGTCTGGGTCGAGCCAGATTGGATTTAAGGCTTATGGCTAAAGAACTGGCTTTCCAGCAAAGGAAAGGTTCCCTCTCACCATACAAGGGCTGAAGCAACGATGCATGATTATCAGGATCAAGTCATGAGCGGCAAGCAGCGACTGAGTGTTGCTGTGCAAAGTTGAAATAGAATAACAAGGTGCTGGATTGAAGAATATATTTGATGAAGACAATTCAAAACATGGCAGAGTTAAGTATGTTTTCAAAGACATAATTTGCGGGATTTATGTTTTCAGTATTACTCGTTTACTTGAATTTTCACCTTTTTTATGGCTGAGCAGTATCGCTAGTAATCATGGTCACTATGAACATTTCATTGTTGCCACACAATACATGAAAATATCATAGTGTTTTAATAAGGCACGAAGACACCAAAAATTATTACAGAACCAAAATTCAAGTTTTTAACGGTTCTAGTTATTGTGCAATGTAGTTACAGGGTCTTGAGAATCAGTTGGCAGGACAGTCAATGAGTCCTACCAGAGTTGGTGGGTCCTATTATTAAGGAGCCACATGGAAGGGGTTATAATCACACTGTGGTGGCACCGTTTGTCATACCTGACTTGACCTAATGATCCAATATCACTACAGCCCTTCCTTCAAATTTCAGGTCAGGTTTAATCACAGCGGATAGTATTTATATAGAGACCAGCATTTGATTGCTTATGAAAGTGTGTAACACAAGATATTGCAAGACAGAAAGACTTAATTCAGACTCTGAACTTGAGCTGCATAGATAGATGAAAAACGTAATAATGCATTTAATATACATAAGTATACATAAATGCATTATTACGTTTTTCATCTATCTATGCAGCTCGAGTGTATGTGTAGTATGTTAATATACATAAGTATATATATCATACTACACATACACATACACATGTATATGCAGCACATTATGACTTCCATGGTGATTGAAGCCTCTTGTGAACCCAAAGAAACCTTGAAATCAGACATGCTTAAATTGCGCAGGCAGGGAGAAATAAATCGGTACAGCAGGGTATTTACAGAGGTGGAAAGAAAAGTTGAGCTTAAATTCAGTTATTTTCAACAATGCTTAATCTTGACTATAAAATACTGAAAGAACGATGTCAGGTATTTTACTCGAAGAATACCAAAGGTATGTTATTTTTCCACTATATTTGAAAGAATTGTTAATAGAAGGCAGTTGATTAGATTCACCTGCATAAAATATCTACACCCAAAGCACATCAGAAATATCTACATTTAAGATTGAAGGTTGTAAAAATGTAGAACAGAATATTTTGAGGTTATTTAAACTGTGACAGAATATAAAAGTAGCAAAGTACAAATGGAAAGAGTATTTAAAACTATAGTCAGCCCCAAATCTTACTTGATGAAATCAGTGCTAATCGTAATTGAGTTTGATTCCATCCTTGTAAAGGACAGCAACATGGTACTGATGCAAATAAATACCAAGGATAGTATCAACGCTATCATGCAAATAAATAAATTTCTCAGGTATGAAACACCAATGCAAGGTTGTGAGAATTGTCTAAATTTAGCACCAAGGAAGATGACTGCAGCGAAGTAGATACACCAAAAATATTGCCATTCAGACTGAAGGGGAAGGTAAAGGCATCTGTACTGATGATCCACCATGCATGTCTTCAGGTTTAAATAAAAGTTCAGATCATATCAGTTTGAAACAGCAAACATGACACATCATGATGGATTAACGCAGGCGCACACTGCCACAGCCATGAGTTTTATCCCCTAAATGTCACCATATGGAATTATACTACATAATCGAGTTAAACATAGACATACCTTATTCATTCCATTGCCCATTGTGACTCTAAACCAGTTTGCGGATGGCTACTGCACTTTAGCACGACAAAAACAGCTGCGAGGTGTCAACATTGACTTTGGATCAATAAACGCCAGGTTGGACGGGAAGACAAAACGTCATGAAGGCTTCAGGGAAAAGCTTCTCTTCAAGTCTTTAAGTTCGAGCTCTATTCCGCAGCATTATGTTTATATCAGTCTGGAAACAAACTACAGTCCTGTCACGCTGGACCTGCTTCCGCTTTGTTTTGACGTGACGCGACACGCTGCAGCTCATCCGGTAAGTGACGTCAACGCGTCGCAGCCATGCTCGAGCGGCGCGGTGACATCATTCACCTTCACCTGCAAAAGCGAACCTTGACCCCGAGACCCGTACCATGGACAGCGAGTCAGCTTCACATTACAATGTTACACTCTTAACATTACAACTTTCACATCTGTACTTGTATATCATAATTATGGTTAAAAAGGCGCGGGGGGGGGGGACATCGAAATATTAAATGTTTCTTTACATTTTTTTTCACATGAATTTTGATTCAGTATTGAGATTGTTTTTATTTTCATTAGAAAACACCACAATCTTACTTGTCTTGTTAAATGCAGTGCAGGTACATCTCAAAAATGTTAAATACAAAATTATCTTAATTCCATCATGTATTTAAAACTCCCTTATAATCCTGCATTATTACACATGAAACATTACCCTTATTTTAATTTTTTCAGTTCACACAAATAGTGACTCAAACTTTGAGTAAGATCGGACATCTTTTAAAAATCAGACCATGATAACCACTCAACAAAGGAATATTTTTCAAACATTTGAAATAAATGAAAAATTAGTGATTTTTTCTTTTTTATATTCTGTATTCAAGATGACGATTAGCTTGAATATATGTGGATTCACCATTTGAATTACACTGAATAATAAACTTTTTTAGATGCTCATGTGCACATAATTCATGATTTACCTTATGATCAACCCATGAATCACTGACCTGCAGTGTTTTGAAAACTGGAGCCACCCTGTATCTTTATTTCATGTACAACCAGTTAATCTATAGATCAACATCCATTGATTTGTGTGCTGAACGTTCCAATTGTTATATATTTAAATAATTATCTGCATTATATTATTCCTTTACTATGACATAGCAGAAACTAGTGGCACTACATAGATACTGTGGTAATACAACAATGAAAACTCGCAAATATAAAAAACTTGTGGTTCCTGAGATAGTGACAATTACACAACCATTTAATAACTTTAACCCTGCAGTATTAAGTGGATTCCACTCTTGTATTCATAGTAATAGGATATCAATGTAAAAGCATTGTTTGAATAAAAGTTTTAAAATTGACCACAATAGGCATTTAATCAGAGTGACTGTTTTATTCTTGTCTCTATATTACACAATGACCTTAAGAGGAAGTGGCCTTCCAAAATGTACAGCATGAGGTAATGTGAACAACTGATAAATACAGAAATATAGGCCTTGTTGTAAATGTGTGTTGGTCTTCCACCGGATTCAAACATTGGTCATGGTCCTCACGGTCAAATTACTTTTTCCACTCTTTCTTCTCGTAGTCCCAATTGGATGTGAAGCCCTCCACTGGGTTGATTCTCATGTCCAGCATCCGCTGGAGCTCCTTCTCCTTGTACTCCGCATCAAATGTATGTGGGACGGGTCCATACACTGCAAACAGACAGGATAAAATGTGTCAACAGTAACAAATGATCCAGGGGAAACCACCAGGGGAAACTGGTATAATACCTCAATTTTTTGTTTGGTTTTGGTTGAGGTGAAATTCAGCATATGTACAGCAAATACACTGAAGGACAGTTGCAAATCAAAGTTTGGTCTATTTACCATATTTTCTCTGCCAGAGCACAGCCAGGCCAGTGAAACCAACAAAGAAGAAAATTCCACCGACCACAGACTTCCACTCAGATGATCCCTTGTTCATCTCAGCAAAGCTCTGGTTGAAGCTGATGCGGTACACTAAACATGAGAAACACAGGTATAGACAAAGACTGTAAGAAAAACAAGTCAAGTTTTTTGGGGTTTTTTTTTTTTTCAAACAAAAGGTAAGTTATTGAATCTTACACGCAATCTTCTCATCATTGGAAAGGGCGGCCCAGGAGCCCTTCTCCTTCTCTTTCAAGGACTTTTGTTCTGGGTTCAGATTCTGCACATAGCAGATATCTGGGAGAGGGTTCTCCCGCCTGTCAAAGTAGGCAGGGAGAGTGTAGTCCTCCACTTTAGCAACACCTGTAAAGAGACGAGACAATGACTCATCCAATGACATTTAAAACTAGTGAACATTTTGAAACCACACGCAGAAAAAGAAAACAAGGTCAAATACTGAGAACATCTCCGCACTGACTGCTTTCGCTCTGATTCACTTTCATTGTCAATATCATAAAATGTGGTAAATGGTTTGAAATAACCAAAACATTTTATTGGTTTTGAGGAAAAAATGGATCAATGCTGTTGGAAAGTACTTATAAATAGTTTCATAAAATATGTATACTTTAATTTTTATGAAGATGCTGTTTATGCACATGGATGCAAATACTTAATTTGTGTACAGGTGATAAAAGGTTCCACACTATGAGCCATCCGGAGGACATAACTACATGTCGCTGGATCAGTGCATCATATAAGCACAAAATCGTTTATGTCCCTCGATACAGCAAAATTCAAGCCATTACTGAGTAGATGTGTGACATTTTCAATTTCACAACAAAATGAAAGGCTGGCAGCTAATAGCACTTGTCTTTATAGTTTGACACAACAAACCCGTCCAATGTAAACACCTGCCATGTTTCTCAATGACAAAAAAAAAAGATAATGGTGGGATATAGTTGTTCCATTAAAACAACTCATACGCGCGTTATAATATAGAAGCATGTTTAGCAATTTAACTTAACACACACAAATATCTCATTAAACACTAGCTTGAAATAAAGTTGTAGGGAACTTGAGACACACTCAAAACAGGTTTAAATTTCAATGTCTGACAGAGTGATGGTCTGAGCAAGTACCAGCATTTTATTAGTGGCATAAACTGATAGCCAGAAATAGAACATGCTCGGGGCCCCTTCACATTATACTTACCATGACCTCCACGTACACAGACAGATGTGGAAATGGCACGTTTGCCAACAAGGCTAAGTGCTCTGGTGGCCAGCATTCTATGGGAAGATCAGAGGACATAGAGTAAAAACCCCTTTGAAACTACTCTACACACAATAATATTATTCACAAGATTTGTCCTCGATATCACCGAATTTTCTTTACGCTTGCAATATAAAACCAGGATTTCTGCACACCTGACAACAACTTTTTAACAACTTAATGTTTTTCAAATTTATGATATATGGGTACACTGACCCAAATTATCATAGTTAATAATTAATGAGAAAAGTATCCCCACCCAGCTTAAAAAGCAGATGAATAAGCATCGCTTTCAGAGTTGCACGTTATCCCACAAATGTGAACAATTATAGTATTACTGTCACTCCGTTTCTTATGCACAAATCACTGTTTTTAATAATTTCAGACCTTGAGGCAGGGGATTCTTTAAAGGTTTTACAGATGTAAACATTTACGCAGTTTGTATACTCCATGGCACCATTAATACTGAGAGTAGGTCATGCAGCATATAAAAAGGTGGATCTTAAGCGTGAGGTCAAGTCAGATCAGTTATTGTTTAGACATTAAACTAATAGTTAGCCCAGCTGCGAAGCTTATGCTAGCGCTAGCTGCAGCCGCAAGGTCATGGCGCCCCAAAGAAAAAAAAGTCACAAAAAACGTAATTTTATTTAATAGCGGATCGTTAGCCTTGACCAAAATACCACTGAAGTGACTGATTTGTACATTGGGTGGGGTAAAGCTCCACAACATTTAACTATCCCGGCATTTGACCACTCTCCTGTGATGCTAGAAGCTAAAGAAAGCTAACCGCAGTTAGCTCGAGCTAGAACCATCTCCCACAAAGTCATGGCTGATAAACCAATAAGATCAGCCCTTGCATCTCTACGAATAACTTGTAAAACATTTAGACTGCGGTAGAATACGCCAAATATGTATTGTTGGTGTGTTAGTAAGTGGTCATAAAGCCGGTGTTCTACCTTCTCTTCCTCCTTGCTGGTGTCCGCCGACGGTCTGAAGGGAAGTCAATCCGAACCGGAAGACGTAAAACCTCAAGGAGGGAGGCCATTCTCACCCCGCCATGTCAAATGGGCGCTGACTTCCGGTAGTGGCAAAAAGTCACTAACCAGCAGCGTTGCGGTGAGAGCAAATACAGCTAAACTGGGTCTTTACAACCCACCAGGCTTTGAAAACTCATCAAAAATGAGCAATAAGCTTAGGTTAAGTTCAATGAGGATTCGCGCCGGTCATTCTGAGTTGTCCTATTAACTGCTAATTAACACATAAACAATAATGTAAGAGCAACATGATAAATTACAAACAAACCGATTTATTGCTATTATGACAATCAGAGAGGCTGAAATACGCATACAAAACAAGGAATAGCTCTCACAAAAGCAGATGTTTATTTGAAAAATTATTTTGATTTAATTTATTGTTAGTTAT
>OMNM01008325.1:11932-26114 GCA_900302745.1 Parablennius parvicornis
ACGTTGCAGATTTCTGGATCTATGAATTGGATCAGCTTCAGAATGAAAGAGTCAATTCAGTCCTCTCTCTCTATTACAAGCCGTTCAAAGCAAGATTTTCCCATGTCCGCTTCTAAAAGAATAAATAATAAATCTATACAGGAGCATGACTCCCCTGGACCTCACTGATTTCTTCAATGACCCAACCCACTCCATTTGCATAATTGAATCTAATCAGTATGAGTGGATTAGAAATAGGAAGAAGACTTATCAGAGCCAGGTATGAATGTAAATAGTGTTTCAGCAGACATAACAAAGATGTCATCCAGCTACGGCTCGCATCTTAATACCATGTAGATGAATTCCATCTTTAGAGTTACAAGCTTCTGACTTCATGTCAAGGCAGATTGTTTTTGTCATGTTTCTGCTCATTCATTCATTTCTGCCCGTTTTTTTTCACTTCCACTAACACCACTGTCATTTTGGAGCCTGCTGCCTGTCCTGCATTAACCCCACAGTTTCTGCAGCGGTTCTCCATTCCCTCATCACATCAGTACTTATGCTAATCCAGTTTTGATTGATAGTCAAGCTGTGCCCGATTTTGCTATAGAATTGTTCTTGTCAGATCACCTGAGCAGCTTTAATAGTCTTCCTGTTTCTGGACTATGCCTTTTTTTTTTTTTACTTTATTTGTCTTAGATTTCTGTTCTTAACTCAAGTCCTTCCACTCTTTGTAGCTTGGCTTGGTTTTTCCCTGCAAGCTTCTGGTAAAGTTGAAATCTTTGGACTTTTTTTTAACCATCCCTAGGTTTGTGCTAGTATGACAGGATGAGACATACACAACCCTATGAGCTATGTTTACCCTTTGTAGTAACTTTATATCTGATATAGTTTCAGTTCTGTGCTGTTCAGCAGCACAGAAAGCATCCGTCTCCACTCATTCTGCTTCTGCAGGTGGAGGTAAGATCCACACATGCTGCCTCAGGATCAGGATCTCAGGAGCCTGCCTGTTTCCCTGTTTAAGAGTTTGCTATAAATCTGTATCACAGATATGAAATCATCTGCAAGGCAGTCTGCTCCCCTAGCGTAGATAACCTGAAGGTGCTTTCTCTAAATCTTAGCATAAAGGTGATGAACAGTGTTTTTTGGAGACATATTTCCTGACACATAAGGAGGCCCTTAGACATTTAAACAAAGCTGATTGACAGTTTTGTGGTTATAACTTACAGTATACTGTAAGTCTCACTGTGATGCTCTGATATAACACTTGTGTTTGTTCAACCATCTGCAATCTGCACCTTGCTGGAAATCTCTATGATCTCTTGAGGAGAAGAAAAGTACATTAACATGAAATGCAACAGTTGGACAAAACAGAGAACTTCTACAAAAATTGACCGTACCTGCAGCAGATCGAGACTGATATGTATAATGGAGAAATGGAAGTTGTTGTTCCGCCTTTTAGTCAATGAACAATTCACAAGATGGTAAAAATAACAATACAAAAATCCTATGTACATTGCATTGTATTCTGCCAAACACAAGTAATGCCATCAAATATATGTCACAACTGATTTGCATTGCTTTGTTAAATGTTAACATATTTGTGCAACCACAAAGCAAACCTTGGCAGAGTGGGACTATATTCAATATATGGAAATGTTGGTATGAAACATCAAACTACAGCTTAAGTGTGAAAATTACCCCTGATCATCAAATCTCCCAAAGCATAAAAATAGTTTATTTGTGAGACTGTCTTTTTTCAAGAGAAAACTGAGTAGCTCCATCAACATAGGATATTTATGTGTAGACTTCATGAAAGCAGTGATGTGCTTGCCCATTTTACTCATTTATTTTCAGAGGTGTTTCTAATAGTGCTGTAAATCGATTAAAAAAAAGTATAAATAAAAAAACGTATTAATTGCACAATTTCTGTAATTAATTGTAATTCATTGCAATTAATTGCATTGTTTTTCAACTGAAGACTGAAGCATGTAAATTATATTTATTCAGGGAAAACTACAGAATTCATGTAGACTCAACACACAGAGACAATATTTAATTTCAAAGACTAGTTTTATAACGTCCTTGACAATAAACATCTAACATGTGTCTGGGTTTTATGAGAGTGCAGGTTCACCACACGTATACGAGCACACACAAGCGGAAGCGCGAACACGCGCGAGCACACACTGGAAGACGCACACACATACAGTACACAGGAGAGCAAGGGAAAGAGAGAAAGAGGAGAAATTTATATTTTACCTGCAAGTATTTCCTCCAACTTTAGTAGTTTAAAGTGAAAGTTTCTTTTTTAATATCATTCCACTCGTTAACGTGCTGCTTGCTAGTTACGATGCAACGTGCTTCTCAGGTAAGGGGGAAAAAAAAAACCCAGGAAAAAACCCGGAAGTAAACAAGACAGCGTTAATTTCGTTACATTTTTTTTAAGGAGTTAAAGGTTTCAAATCCATTAATTTGATAAACTTATTATTTTTGCCAGCACTAGTGCATTTTATTAGCACAATCTATATGACCTTTTCATTGGATATTTAACTGGATGAAGATGTCAGGTTTAATCCTTTGACAAGTCGACATCATGGCTGGAGTGAATTTATTCAAAGCACTTGTTGGGATCATTTGTCCATACTGGCATACAAAACATCATCACTAAATCAGAAAATATTCTTCATAATATACACACTGAAAAAGATGAAAAAGTAGTTGGGGGACTTTTGTGAATTTAATGAAAGAACCAACTAAAACTGTTGATTAATTTAGCCATACCCTGCAATGAAATCCAAGGACAAAAGCTTTTATAATAAGAGATTTAAAAGTGTATTTCATGGCCTTTCAAATTAGTGATCTGCTGCACATTAACACTGATTTTAACACTTTATTCATGTTTAAAATCTAATTCCACTCCTCTGCAGTGTTACACGCAACACTCACTGTATGTAATGATGGTATGCCAAGTCATGGAAAGTTCAATAAATGTTGAATTGCATCCAGATGAATCGCCTACTGTGCCATATTTCCTATCATACTGGGAGCCTCCCGTGGCTCCAAGAGTAAACAACAGACTGTTGCCATAACTCAAACACCCGCTGTCCTTTTTTTCCCCATCTATATCTTGGAGTCACTGCATATACAGGCGGAAATAATTCAGTTGATTATCATTGGATGTGATTTAAAGACTTGTTCATATTTAATCACAGGTGGTGGCATAGGGCTGTTGTCCTTGTTTTTTTGTTTTTTTTATTCTCAGCCCTCTAATTGTCTTTATCAACTTATGTTTTCATTCACAATCACTAAATGATTTGTAATGCAAAATGATTTGAACGGCTAATCTAAAAAGGTGGCTACATTAACCTGCCTTTTCTCTCCCCAACCATTTCCAACCCATATGAATCTTACTGTTTGGTGTAGCCTTTGATTAATGCGGACCGAGCTGCTCTCTGTTTAAATGTTTTGTAAAAGCCTTTTTCATGTTCACAGGCTGAATGACTGATGCAGTAGGAAAAAAAAAAAAAAAAAACATGGTCTGGAAACAAATCCAGCTAAAATCTAAAGTAACAAAACAGGTCACCAGTACAACTCGGTAATGTTTATTATGATTAATATAGAATTCCAAACTATCACTTTTATTGCCTTTCATCTGAATTCGTAACTGGAAAAAGAATACCAGAGTGGCTTCTTTATGCTTTTTCAATAAGACGGTTAGGCGCCGAGCCACTAAAATGTGTTATCATCAAACTGAAGTGGCTCTGACAGCACCATTAATCAATACTTATGTTAACAGAAATTAGATTACTTTGATACATAAAATGAGGGTGATCATAATGACAAACAAAAAAATAAATAAATAATGACCCGCCTAGCAGATGTCAAGTCTGTCTCTCTCTGTGAGAGAAAGCTGACGCATGCACGCCTTGGTCAAAACAAATCCTTGATCTTTGGTCTGGTCAATTTGGGGTGAACACTGACATCTGAACAATGCTCCTCATTTCAACTTACTTCCAAACAAACTTTGAGGCTCTTCAAATTAAGTATAAGTGCAGCCCTGAAAATACGTCTATCCGTCCATCCATACATAGCCACTTTGTCCAAGTTGAAGTCAGCTGATTGAGGCAAACACCCCAAATCATTACAGGTAAAACATAGTCAGCCACTCATGCACATGCAACAATCGTTTTTTTTGTTTTTTTTAATGTCAGTAATATACCAAACACAAATGGTCCTGGCCTATATTTAACCACTGTAAGCCAAGAGAGACGACGACTAAGCATTAACTAAGGACATCTATACTAACTAAACACAGCATGTTACAGGCATCCAGCTGACAGCTGTGGAACTGACAGCTGGTAGAAATGCTGTTACAATAACCCAACAGGTGTATTTAAATCGTACACAACTTTAAACACTTTGAAATATAATTTTCATAATAACTCAAAAAATTTAATGATACGCCATCTATTTCATCTTCACAATTGCACATAGTCTTTTTGGTATATCTTATAAATGCTACTTTTCCTTTAGATCATTTCGTTTCCCAAAAAACAACTTGTTTACAGATAGAAAACAAATAACATAGATGAAAATAGAACCAGGTTATCTAAAAATATAGTTATTCTTTAAAAGAAAATTTGAACTTGTCTCTTTCTGGCTCTCATTTTCACTAAAGCACTCCCCCACATTGTCTCTCCTGATCCAGTTCATGCTCCTTTCATTGTGTGGGTCCAGTCTCTCCCTCTTTGTCAAATGTGCCCCCGACTCTCTCTCATATTGTCTTTTCTTCCACCTGCTGTGCTTATCTGTTTGTGCTCCGTTCACTCAGCCCATGGTGTTACCGCCTGGCACGACACAGGGAATAAGCACCATTAGTCACCAGAGACCTCCCGAGGAGCGTCTCCTGCTATAGGTCGACACAACATGGAGAGGGCCACCACTAAGGGAGGTGACCCTTGACTGGCACAACAGACATGCTGCCAGAAGAGCTGCGATCAGTGGGAGGAAGATGGGCAGCCAATTATACAGAACACCAAAGCAGAATGAACGGGGAAAGAAAGTCTCCGTATGAAAGACCACGACTTCATCAAAGATCAGTGTCACTTCTACCATCTGTGTTTTGCTCCTTGCGTCCATCGGTATGATAAAAATAAAATAGTGTCGCTCAGAGTTTTTGATGATTACAGCAGCTACTCCTTCTGATAAATATTCATGCTGTAAGGTGGTGCAGCAATTAGCACTAATTTAAAAGCAAGATACTTCAATGGTGGACTTGGGGAGAACATGCAGACCCCATAGAGGGTCTCGGTGTTTTTTTTTTCTTCTTCTACATATCCAAGTTTCCTCCCACAGACCTAAAACATGTGTTTGAGGTTAATTGGTGACTGTAAAATTGCCCGTAGGTGTGAATGTGAGTCACTGTCTGTCTCACTGTGTTAGCCCGGAATATGGATAAATGAATACATGTTTGATGGTGGGAAAATAAATGAGGAAGCAGTGAAAAGGGTACAGGAGTACACAACAGGTTACAAGCAAACATACATAACCTGGGCGGAAAGCAGTTTCAAAGAAAGAAATTAGGTCATCTGTAAAATCAACCAGCCTTATGATTACAGTTCAGCGTCTTGTAGTAGGATCACCTCATGGCCTAAAGACCCCAGGTTCCTTCCAGGCTGGGGCCTTTCTGTATAGAGTTAATGAAGATAGCCTGTGCTTGAGCGGGTTTCCTACACATAGGAGAGAGTGGTGGCCATTATGATGAGCCACGTTTTACTAATGTTGTCCTGGAGGTAAAGAAAAATGACACAGAAATAGAATGAAAACATATACCATTATTTCAGGATGGTGCTATCAAAATAAATAATAAGAATGCATCTTTGACAAAGCTGTCAAATATAATGACTTAAAATGTGCTCCTGTGGTTCAACTTAACATTAGTTAGGGGGGTAAGTTGAACCACATTAATGGGTAGGTTTGAGCCATCTGAAAGTAAACTCACAAACAGAGTTTTACAATGTCAACCTGAGCATAGTGTGCCAACAAACAGTTTCCAACTTGTGGGAACAAACCGCCAATTAGTTTTAAAAAATCGTTTATTCAAAACTGCTGTTCAGTGTTCTATCTGTCAAGGTTGCAGAGGATTTATAAACCGTTTTCTCCCTCCTTCACTTCCTCCAGCCTTTTCAGGTTTAGGTATCTCCTTCAGCACATCACTCCGTTCAAAATACGTCTTATCCTTTTCCTTGAATTGAAAGGGAGGTTGAAACCCTCACATGGTCTGGTAGCTCCTTCTCCACCTCCTGTTTGCTTCTGCTGTTACACCGTACCCGACTGATTTTACTACCTTTGCCTCCCTCTTTTTTATGTACCTTCTCAATATTGACCTCAGTGTTGACCTGTCAATATATCTCTCTTTTGCCACTCATCTGATGGACTTTCCATCCTTGACATCATTGGCTGTTCTCTCCATCTCTTCAAGGGGTATTGAACCCCAACTGAACATATGACAAACACACCAAACCAGTTGAGTATACTCCACTGAAACACCATTCAATACGTCAAAGACCATTGAAGCATTGGTTCAATAAGTTTTTTGGGGAAAAAGGTCCGTCTTTGAAAATCAGGCAAATCTTTTAGCAAAGTGATTCTCATGATTTCATATGTTAGCAAAGCACCAACATGCATAATATTGAATTTTAGACTTGGGTAATTTTTTTTTAGCAAAACAGCCATTTTACAGGTTATGCAGAAAATTTACTTGACCAGCAAAAATCTTTTTTTTTTGTGCAAAAAAAATTACAAAAACCCCATTTTCCATGCATTTCTCTGCATCACAGCAAGATGGAAATGATGGGTGCTTCCCGAATCTATGGGCATATGACAAAATATTTGTACAAGGGGTGGGTCAACTTACTTTCTGGCTCATCTTACCTCACTCTCCCCAACTCTATATTCCTCCCACAATACAAAGACATGCATGTAAGGGTTAAATGGTGATTTTTCATTGTGCAGGAGTGTGCTGATGTTTTCTGACTCTCTGCATTAGTCTTAACACACTGATTGGTAATCTGTCCTGAATGCACCCTGCTCTTTATCAAATGTTAGCTGGGATTAGCTACATCATGAATTTAGATCACATGGGTATGGGATTTAAATGGATGGACGAGACTTTACAATACTGCTTGTCAATATCTCTTCTTTATTTTGCCAGAATGTGTGCAGTTTGTTGCCTTTGATCATACAGAGGTAATCTTAACTTTAATTATGCATCACTGAAGAAGAGTCAGGACTTCTTCTTCATAGCAGCTCTGTACTTTCCTAGGTTTTAATTTTTTTTCTTTTTTACCTTGAAGGTATTTCTTGAATCATACCATTTTTTAAAATTTCTATATCTTCTTTTTTATTAAAGGCACACCGTGGTCAATGTCATGTAGAAAAGGTTAAATGGCAATATATTGCAAGTAATTATTGCGCCAAGACCAAGGTTGCAGGTTATCTGTAATAATGAATGCTGTTCAATCTTGATGTTGAGAGAAAGGGACTAAATACACAGTAAACTTACGACTCACTGAAGGAGAGTTGTCCTAAGAAGCAAAACCTAACCAGGTCAGATCAGTCAACTTATTCTTGTATTACTTTTTGCTTAGTCCATTTCTTTCTCCATGTTGGAAAGGGATTTGACACGTTTCTGCTGCAAAGCTGAAACCAGAATACACAGAATAAATGGAATAGGGTGAAAATAAGAAAGACCTCCAAGGCTGCACAGGTGAAATCGATCATTTCAAAGAAGACAGTGTCAGGATGTGGGGTTTGAATGGAAATTCTTGTGTAGTTTATTTGAAGTGATTTTGACAAGCTTCTATTGAGTGTGGAGACCATGACCTGTGAGGAAAGGATCTTTATCAGCGATGCAGCCTCTGTAACATCATTGTGTAACCATGGATACACATGCATTCCAACATGTGAGTAGATAAAAGCTGTTTAAGCAAAAGGATGTTGTGCCTGCTCCTTTATGAAAAGGTCTCCATTTGAATAGTTAATGAAATGTCCTCTCCATAAGATTACAAATTACCTCATTTCTCTCAACTGCTAAATATATTTGGCATTACTCACAAAACTTAAAAGCTCATGTTTAGTTTTTTGAGGGGGTTAAGTGCAACTGAAAAGTGAGATAAAGTCACACAGTGCAAAAACACATTCATAGTCACACGTGTTATATTTCCCTTATGGCGGTGACAATCACTAAAACTGTCGGATTACTCTAACAAGCACGACAGCATCAGTCATTTCAGAAAAGTCTATGTGACAAAACCCTCCAGCAGTCAGTGTTTGATTGGAATGGATGTCGTGACTATTGAGGAGATCAGGGTGGATGGATGGGCCAAGAAAATGCCAGACTTGTGAACACTGCATTCAGCTGTTGTTGGTGACCTTATAGTCTGTGTACCCACAAGGGTTTCTTTAAAGTAATCTGACATCATAAAATGTTTTCACCTAAGCTTACATCGTTTCCTCAAATGATTCCACTCACATTTATGTTTGAAATGTCTAAATATTAAGAGTTGTGTCGTGACCAGTTTTTCATCGTTTACAAAAAAAAATACGTTTTTGATTATATTAACAACCAGTTACATTCCTAAAAAATTACTTTATATCATACTTCAAATTAAATGTATTTACTTATTTGGCTAATCAACCTTTGCATTAGTTTTACTTGGTTTTGACTGATTTACTCATTTAAAATTGCAATTAGATGAGAAGAAGATGTTGTATAATGTAGATGTGTAGAAGTTCTTGAAAGAAAATGATTAATCAACCAAGGGAACAGCAGCTGAGATCAACTACAAACACACAAGTAGACCATATAATGAGGCAAGCTAATGCATTCGTATTGCTGCTAACACATCACAGGTATGACTGAAAGCTAATATTAGTTCAACTAAATTGTATTCCATGTTCCAAGAAAACTTAGTGAGGAAAGTCACCTGGATGAAAGTGTTCTTGAGCAAGACCTTGAATCCCAAATTACTCTTAGTGGAGGGCTGAGCACCTTGTATTGCAGCCGTTACCATTGACATTTGTGTGTGTGCGTGTGTGTGTGTGTGTGTGTGTGTTCTTGGGAGTGTGTGTGTGCACGTGAAAATAACAGCTCTGGCTAATGACAAAACTAATGGCCGGCTTATGAGCAGTATAGAGTAGTAATTCCTAAAAGGGGAGGTCCAACCCCCACGGGGGGCAGTTCCTGAAGTTCTCTTGATTTTAAGGGGAATATGTTTTTCTTTTTATGTTTTGAAAATGAGCAATTCAGCATTTACATAGAAGTGGAAACACAAAGGTAAGCTTGCAAAGGAAGCAGCCGAATAAAAAAGGGTGGTGCTTTATGCTAAAGAGAAAGATGGATCAGTCAAAGAAAAAAAAAACGTGTACCACAACAGTTACACAGAATATGGCTTAATAGAACCAATGGATAAAATTTGACCTGAATGCATCTTTTGAAGTGAAACTGTATTTCACATATAGTGTGTTATGAGGTTCCGTCAACTTTTTTACAGAATTGTCCAGGGTGTGGTGCAGGTGAGGTGGTCTAGGGTCTACACTGATAGAAATTTGGGTCCCTCAAGAAAAAGTTTGGGAGCCACTAGGATAGAAAGACAAAAAGGCCACGTTTATTCCCAGGTTTTTACTAAAACGGATAATTCTGCCTCTACATATAAAAAAAAAAAAATCTCCATTGACATGGACCCACATGCACACCTGGTTCAGAGTTACGAGCAGCCAAACCTGTAGAGGGCAGTATAATGAAGCCTGAAGCATGAAGCCATGATAGCCAATCAGAATCCTGAAAAAAATACACTGAGTCACGAATGCAACCGGAGACATGGAATTTATCTACATCTCTGCTGTGTCCAGAGTTCTCAGGAATCATAATTTGTGGAGACTCGTAGCTGCGTTTATGTGTAAATGCAAGGCCCAAACACAGAGAAATATTACAGTCTTTGCAAATACCTGGGTACGTGTAAATGTGGCCTAAATCTGCCGAGCTCCATTTTCATATACAACAAAATTAGCACCAAGTCCAGTAAATCTCCGATAATGCAACGCTAATGCCATATTAGTAATCAGTGTTAAAGTAACCATTACAACATAAAGTGTCTGGCTGATGGAAATAACATATGAGAAGAGAATAAAAAGGCTTAAAAATGGTGGTGTGAAGGCATTACTATGATGTAAAAAACCACAGACCTAATTTCAAGGCATTGTGGAGACACTTTACATTAGCACATTGACTGCGTGGTTAGAGGGTGTTACATCCCATACCCCTATTCATAAAATAAATATTGTTCTGTTGTATTTCTCACATTTGTGAATGAGGCATGTGTGAGACGAATCCCACATACATTCATACTGTTCAGTGTAAATATTTCTCTTTTCATTCCAACTGCTAGTCGTTTCTCTCTCTTTCAGAAAGCCTATACTCCCTAATAGATGCCAGCTGACTTCATTACGCTCCTGCCAAGCCATCAGTGTGACTGTAACCCTGCAACTCATTCAACTGAAACGTCAGAAGCGTTTGCTTGGTGCCTGTTTCTTACCCAAGCCAAGCTCCACGGGAGACAGGCAACTACAACACTGGCCACTTTACAGTTTAAGCTGGTATTTTCCCCTCTCTCAATACAGAAGTAACTGCCGTCTATCAGAGATATTTGAGACTATTATGGGGGTGAAGCAGGACAAAAATACCAACTTTCCGGTGATGAGCTTCAGCGACTAAAGACTGGACCGCCGTGTGTTATGTTGCAGCACATGTGAAGAGCAGCAAACAGACTGTTGTTTGCTGTCTCAGAAGGTCACAATACCACAGACACATGACTGACTCATAACCTAATATAGTTGACTGGCAGGTGTGTTTATCCAGGCAAAACATCTTAACCGTCTGCAGGCAGAGCCATCAAAGCGTGTTTCTGGAAGAACGTGATGTGTTGTCCATAATGGGGAGGATGTGTGACAAGACAGGCTACGGGTGAATGGACACAACTGAGTAGTCATTATGACTCGCAGAAGAGAAATACTGAGGAGGAGAAGAGAATAATTGGGGATATATTAAAATTTAGAAATTAGTGGAGGACTACATAAAAGACAAAAAGAAACATTTATTCCAAACAACAGATAATTACCACAGATGCAATATAAGCAACTTCACAATCAAGCTACATCTTCTAAACTTCCTTAATATTTAGGGAATTGTGTCCGTTTATTCATCAGCCTTTCACTGCTTCATCCAACTTTGAGTTGTGGACCACTGGAGCCGATCGCAGCCAAAGACTGGCAAAGGTAGGGAACAATCGACAGCACAAACAAAGAGAGACAGATAATCTCGCAGGCTCTCATTCACACCTTCAATTTAGAATGATATTTAGGTCATATAGAGTCACCAATTAACCCTCAAAGCATTTTTGTAGAATGTGTGAGAAAACCAAGTGTACCCAGAGAAAACCTGCTTACTTGATTCCTGATTCAAACATTCACCTTTTTATTGCTATGCACAGTAGAAATGATCCTTTCGTGAAACACTTTCTTCCACAGATATAGACACTAGAATAAACTTTACAACCAAACCACAGTATCTCTCAGTCATCCATCTTTCACTGCTTCATCCAACTTTGGGATGCCAGGGATTGGAGCCAATCCTGACACTGAATGACGGCTGAACACACACACACACACAGCATAAACCAAATAAATATGATAACGCAATTACTATAATGGTATTTTGAAAATATGTTTTAGTCTATCATGACTCAGGCGTTTTCAAAGTCAAAGATGACGTTCAAGCCCTCAGATGTCTGCATGGGGTTCTCAATGTGATAGAATAGATTTCACTTATTCCCATTCAGATATTCAAGAATAGAATTACTTTTTACATGCCTTCAAATCTACCAATATATAGATCAATAATCTTTGGACCTACTTAAAATTGGCACATTAAGATTGTTACATTTCTGAAGACTTCTGAGGAGGATTTCACCTGCATCTTTGCAACGATCACTTTTCATTAGTTATTGTTACTATGATCAGAAGGGGCGTGCGTGGATAATCTGCTGTCACTGCTGAAATGGACTGGGGCTGAACTACATTGCCCTGTCTTCGTCCTCCTGCTAATCAATTCTGACTTCAGGTTACTGTGTGGTTAAAATTGGTATTTCAGTTTTACTGATCCATTTTATTTGCTGGGCCATTGTTTGGGTTTCTGAAAAGTTAGCAGATTCTTTTAAACTGTTTGGGCTGCGTGGGGAATATAACAATTATCTACAGTGCGACGCACACAGAACACAGATTAATAACTGCTTTAACCAGCTAAAAGTGTTCACTTTGGTCATTTATCCATGTTCAGTCTCTCCTGAAAGTTTAATTTATCATAACTTTGTCTTGTCTAAATATCACTGCAGACTATACGTATTGTTCTTGTTGTCAGCAAACCTAACTGAAAACATCAAGGAATAGATGAGACTGGATCATGTCTCTTACAACTGATTTATCTTTTGTCTGAAAGTAAATCTCAGTTTATCTGCTGAAATGTTTTGGACATTTTGGTGTTTAGACTCTTTATCCATCAAGCAGTACCACCGGGGAGGCATTGCAGCATGTTGATGAGCTCTAACATAAAGCGAGAGAGTAACAACAGAGAGGAACAACAACAAGAAGTCTTGCAGCAGATGGTTTGAACTGCACAGATCTCTGATCACAACACCGCAGAGCCAGTTTGGGATTACACGAGGACAGACAAACAACTGCACAACCTAAATCCACAGAGCAGCTGTGACAAGTCGTCTCAGATGTTTGGAAAAACTCACCGGTAATGCACTTAACACAACTCAGTATAAACAAGTGAACTGGCAGTGAATTGTCTGATGCTTTGTTTTCTGTTTGACTGCAGTTCATACAAAGTTAAGTGACACACAGAAAATGATTTGTCACATTCATTCTGAGAGTCTCCTCAGTTTAATTTTGTTGGCTTTTTGCACAGGCCTGCACACTCCACCGCCTTTCACACTCAGCGCTACATCAAATCTACAGCTGAAAATAGTTTCTCTTTTTTTTCCCTGTTTGAGTAAGGTTTAATGAAAATTCTGCAGTGCCAGGCTGTTTCAGGAAATTGGTAATTAAAGTGTAACTTCATGAGTCATTTTTAACATTTACATCTTCCGTGGGATAGAACGTGTCACATCTTAGAGAATAGACCGGACTGCAAATCACTAAGGGAGGCTTGCGAAAGTGAAATTAAACTCACTTAAAAGGCAGGCAAACTGAGCAAAGGCAGGCACGAAATGCCATTAATTCTCACCTCTTTTAATAGTAGAGCAAAAGTAAAGCGCAACAACACCTTCAAGAAAGCCAAACTTGTATTTGTACTGAAGGCAATAATGAGAGAAAAGAAGGTAGGTGAGAAGAAGGGTGGGAAAGATCAGATGATGCAACTGGTGGGAAAGCATGCAGCAGGTGGAAGTGACCTGAAATGACATAAGGGTGAGTGACAGGGGAGGAAAAGACTGAATTAAAACTAGACTGCAAATCTGTGGCAGTCTGGAGCTGACAGGATGAGGAAGTCAGAGAGAATTTTTAGACTGGGCTGGATCTGCCTTAGCTTAGCAGTGTTGTGAACCGTTTAAACGACTCATTTTCATCCTGAATGTCTTCTTAATCCCAACAAATGTTTAGCAAATTTCTTACTCAGGGAGAAGCCATGGGGGTATGCATTTATGGTGCAATGATGCCTTTATGCTGATTTACCTTTAATACCAGAGATGACAAAATCTATCCCCACTTAATGTGATCAATGTTACTTCACCCACAAACTGAACAAAACTCATGAAATAAAATAATTACAAAGAACTAAGTAAAAGATCATCTGCCAACTCCCTGAGTAAAACTGATGTTAGAAAAGTTAGAAATGTGTGCTTTTCTCAAGTAATATATGCATTGCAGTACACTTGGTGAAAATGTTATCAAGTGTTATCAAGGGAAACAATTCAGTTGTGATTCATGACTTTTTTTTCTTTTTAGTTTTAGCACACTTGAATAGATATAAACTTGAACATGAGCAGCTATTCCCTTGGGTAAAGAAAAAAAAACTGAGCTTCTAATCTGTGGTATCATGCAAATGTGGAGCGGGAATCAGCAGTTACAATAAATAAGATTG
>OMNM01008329.1:5084-18900 GCA_900302745.1 Parablennius parvicornis
TATTTTGCCTCTTCCCTCCCTCCCTCTCTCCCACCAGGTCATGATTGTCTCTGAGTAAGGAGATTAACACACAGGAGATTGCGTCAATCCAGGATTTAGAGACAGAGAGACTCCTCCCAGGAAGCTGCTGCCTCCCTCACAGACATCACATCCACAAACTCCTCTGAAGACCTCATTCACAGGCTAATACGTTTCTGTAAAATACACTCTTTGTCTGCAGTTTATCCTCTCATAATGCTGTGACTGAAAGTGACAGAGGAGGATGTATGTACATTTTTGCTAGCTATCTGTTATCTTCACTCACTGTTACTGAACTGTCTACATGGTTGCAGCCTCCTGTTGTACAAATTTAAATACAGTTATAAAGCACATGTGCAAAAATGCTGAAAAGGTTTGTCAACTTTAACACATCCTCGAAATGACACAAAGGGGGAGTTTGGTTGATTTGCCCACCTCATCCCAATTTGCCATATCTCTCTTCCTATGCCAACTGCCCCTCCCATTTAAATGTACAACATGAGACATACATCCCTCCGTAGGGGCAAGGGCTCCGTCCTTGTTGCACAAGTGTTGGCTCGTATGGAAAATGAAACACTTGAAAAATTTAAACCTATGATGATCCCTATTTTAAAGAATAAAGATTATGTCTTTGCTCCATTTATAGACATGTGAAACTGAGGTGTCATTAGGAGAAAACATTTAAAACACCCCTAATCCGAGAAGTACAGGATCCATCCTGAGTCCCCCCTAAACTTCCAGCTCAGCATCAACATCTTACTGCCCCACTTCCTGACTGAAGCAAAGCAGATAGATCCCTGTAATACCCCAGAAAGAAAGACTAAGAGGATTTTACTATTCTAGGTAACAAGCAGCACTAGAAAGGTTTTCTCTGCTCAAGTGCCAGACTTAACCACCTCAGTTGAAACTACAGTGGGCACTCTGTAGAGAGCATACTTTTGCCAATGCTACATTTTTTTCCAAAACCAAGTTAACATCGCTAGCATGTTAGTTGTTAGCTCATACAATGCTAACTAGCCAGTCAGATAGCAACATCACTGCACAAAACACTGAGTACACAGGTAAACCACTATCTGAGTCAATGCACTTACACCAGTGTTATTGAATACTTGCTGAACCAAGAAATTAGCTGTGAGTTCCGAGCAAAGTTAGCAGTGTGCTAGCCACTGGTTCGTCCTTCAATGAATACAAAACTTTTCATGCAATTCTGATCAGTAGTTTTTGTGAGTTTGTAAAATACAAACATATATACATACATACATACATATATACATAGATAACAATAAATACACATGGACAAAAATATAACCTTTGTCCCAATGTTTATTGGTGGGAAATGTAAAACTTTACTATGGTTCAGAAGCTATCACGTAGGAAACAATATTTCAGGTTGAAAATAATTTTTAAATAACATGGATCAAGAGAAGAAAAGGAAAAAAAATATAACATTGTTTAAATTTGGGGGGTTTTCTGAAAGGAAACCACGTTAGCAAGGTATAGGGTCCACTTCTGTAGTGACATTTTTTCATCACAAGATGGTGTACTGATAGACTTTATTGAATCTCTTTTTGATACACATTTTAAACAACTTCAATTGTCTCCTTGTTTTAGATATTTTTTTTTATGATTTAAATCTATTACATTTAAATACATATATTTTCAATCTTCCATCCATTTATCTTCTTTTCCACTCAGTCCTCGTTGGGTTGTGGTGGCAGTAGAGAGCAGAGAAGCCCATACATCTCTGTCGCCAAGTCACTCCCAGACCAAACCAGAGAGCCATTCTTTCCAGTGAGTTCTGCACCGACCTCGGGCCTCCTTCCAGTTGGACATACCTTGTACACCTCCAATAGGAAGAAATCATGGAGCATCCTGATCAGATGCCCAATTTTCCCGTCGAATTTTCCTGTCAAAATTTTTGTAACTCTGCTAATACATCGTTAGCTGCTGTGCTCACCTTGTTATTAGCATCCTTGCTTTTTTTTAATGGAGTAGCTTTGGCCATCGTTAGCTGCTTTGGCTCTGGTTTTCCTTCTTTCCTTTTACTCACTTTTCCGACTTCTCTCCTGCTCGTGCTTTGGTTCGACATGCCCGCTAGGCTTTCTTTTTCATGTAGTCTAGTATTCATTTATCAAAAAGACTTTATCAGGCAGTTATGATTCTGGGTCTGTTGGAGCTGAGGAATCTACATGTCAGTCTAAGCCATGATGTAAGTCCCTATTCCTTCATAAAAATAGTTAACATTATATCACTTAATTTGTTTTCACAAACTCACTGTGGGGCTTTGATACAAGAATAGACCCTTATTGTCATTGTAACAAGTACGAGATTAAAAAAGTGCCAACCCACCTGTGCATCAGGAAATTAAATATAAAAACAGAGAGATAAAACAGATACTCGTCACTCAAATGAACAGATATCCATCATTTGTTTTGTTTTGTTTTGTTCAGTAAAGTGTCTGCAGTGGGGTAAAAACTGTTTACGTCTATTTGTCCTTGTTTGCCTGATGGCAGCAGTTCCAACAGGGAAATTCTAGGGTGTTAGTCCCTAATGATAGCGGAAACTGCAGTTCTTCTAGTGTTTGGAGCAGCCAATGATCCTCTGAGCCATTCTGATGACCCTCTGGATTGATTTCCTCTGTGCAGCTGTACAGCTGCTGTACCACATATTAATGCAGTACATCAGGATTCTCTGGGTGTACCATCTGTAGCGGATGTACCGACCGGTAGAAGGACACAATCAATCTTTGTGGGATGTGTGAGCAGCCCAGTGGTGTTCATGTTCCAGGTCCACCTCATCCCTGTTGGAGGGCTTATCCACAAAATGCAGCTGAATGTAGTTCCGCTGCTGCCCCAGGTGGGACAGTACAGCATGGGGGGCTGTAGCTGGCGCATCTTCTCTGAAAGAATGTGAAGCAGAATTCACCAAGTGTTGGATTGTTCACCCACTAATAGGGAACGTGAGCTGGGATTAGACCGTCATAAAATATGTTAGTTTTACCCTACTAATGATGTGTTGTTGCAATAGTAATTCTGCCCTGTACGCAAACTGATGTGGGTCAAAGATCAGAGGGAGGAAAGATGTGATATGAGCCCGTACCAGTTTTTCAAAGCACTTCATCACCATGGGGTTGAAAGCAACTGGCTGGTAGTCATTCAGAAAGGTGATATGGGATTTCTTTGACAGTGGAACTGCGATTGAGGATGGTGGACTGGGACAGGGACTGGTTGAAGATCCTGGTGAAGACTCCAGCCAGCTCGTCTGCGCAATCCTTCACAGGTACGTAATTGGGTCCAGTAGCCTTCCTCGTATTGATGGTCCAGAGCGTGCATCTCACCTCATTCTCCTCCACCTTGAAGGAGACACTGCGTTTGGCCTCAGAGAGGTGTGCAGCTGCTTCTGGGGGCTCCACTTCAAAGCGGAGGACGAACAGGTTCAGCTCCACTGCCAGCAATGCGTCACCCTCAGCAGCCCTGAGGTTAGTCCTAAAGTTAGTGAGTTGCTGGACTCCCTGCCACACCTGCCTGCTCTTGTTGCTTTCCAGGTTGTCCTCAATCCACCTCCTGAAGTCCAGTCCTGATGCCTCCCCTCAGGTTGGCTTGGGCAGTCTTATAGAGAGCTCTGTCACTAGACAAGCGAAGTTTCTCTCCTTCAGCAGCTGCTGGACTTCCCGGTTCACCCAGGGCTTCTGGTTGGGATGGACCCGGATGCATCTGTCCGTTGTCACAGTGTCCATAAAGAGTTTATTGTAGCATAGTACACTGTCAGAGCAGTTTTTCTGAAGGCATATGCAGGGATTAAAAACATGGACAGGTGGTCAGACTGACCCAGATGTGGTCTAGCCCTGTAGCCCATATTGATGTTTGAGTAGACCTTGTTGAGTGGAATTTAGGGAGCATTGTCTTCAGGTCTGCATGATTAAAGTCCCCTGTGATGATGTGAACAGCCCCAAGATGCATGCTCTGCAGCCCGCTAACTCTGTCATATAGGAGGGGTAGTTGAGTTAGCATTAGCATTAGGTAGAATGGAAACAGTAGTGATCACGACCACAGTACCCTTACTCTTGTAAGGTGAAAGGGTCTGCATTTACCAACAACATATTCCAGGTCCAGGGAGCAGTGAGTGTCTATGGTTGTTGTATTTGTACGCCAGCTGTTAACCTACACACGGAGCCCCCCTGATCTGCTCTTTCGGTAGTCAGCTGTTCTGTCATGCCGCTGTGCTGTGTAGCCTGCTAGCTCAATAGCCGTATCCTGGAAGGGTGAGTGAAGTCAGGTCTCTGTGATCAGCAGAGGCAGCTGTCCTTCTTAAAGTTGTTCGTCACAACCTGTAGCTTCAGTTCATCCATCTTATTGGTGAGTGATCTGGCATTCGTCAGGAAAACACTGGGAAGCAGTGGTCTGTTTGGCTGCCCTCCTAGACTGGCTAGAGTGCTTACTAGTGTGCTGGCACTGTAGCCTCACTTCTGCTTCCTCTCCCTGTGCCGGCTCTGTCTCCTATCCTCTGGGATAATAATCCACAGAGAGCTGAGACTCCTTGATATGTCCTCCAGGATCTTGTTTGTGTGGAAAAACTCGGCTGTAACGCGCCACTCGGAGCAGACTCCTATCCTCAGGATAGGATTGGCCCGTGTAGTTCGCCCAACAGTAATTACTCATAGACGAGTAGAAACACAAACATACATCGCCATACGAAGCACTGACTGGGATAGCACAGAGCAACCACAACTGTGTGCACTGCCATCTTGTATTTCACATCACTGGTTCCACATGACTGGTCAAGTCACCTGATTCCACTTTATCACTGAATTAGCTGCCTAGCTTTATCACTGCTGCACTCTTGTAGATAACTTAGAAACATCTATCACCTTCTTGGAAAAAATACACCAAAAATAAACCCAATTCAAAATCTTCATAGTGGATTTTTCGTCATCATGGTCTAAATTAGAACATGTAGTGAGCTCTTTTTTGCCTTTGGAACATATGTTCCACACCCCTATTTGAAAGGGTTTTCACTATTCACTTCCTTCTGGTTGATTTCTCCCAGCTGAAAAAAAACAAGATAGAATCTTTTGGGTTCTATTTTGTTTTTTCATCAAAAGAAACATGCATATGACGGTCTTATCTAAAGCAGGTAAGACTTAACAGCCTAACAAAACTTCTCAGAATTGTGAAATCACACAATAAATGTAAATGGGAAAAGTGCTCTTCAGAAAACATCTTGGTGTGTAAGAATAAACCTGATACAGGTACATTAAAATGTTTCCCATTTCTTCATTTTGTTATTAAATAATAATCTTGAACAATTCCAACATTACCCTTCCATTTCCTTCTCTCTCTCTCTCTCTCTCTTTCTTTCTTTGTAGCTCTTTGATTCAAAGCCTCAACATGTCAGCAGAACACTGATACAGCTGGACAGGGATGAACTACTGCTGAGAGAAGCAGTGCTGAGGTTCACTGGTACAGATCCTCTCTCTAACTGATTACTGAGGCTTCCTGTACAGATGTACTTTCTCCAAAACGGATCAATGATTAAATATTTTAGACCATAAAGTGGCTCATAAAGTTTAGGCTTATCTTCTAAAATACACATGACACATGGGCTGTCCTACTTCTACAATAAGCTTAATTTAAATGGTCACAGTTATTTAAATTGTGAAAATAGTTAAAAATATTCTTCAACTGGGAAATATTCCAAATCTATATGTACAACTTAATGAACTGTTATCAATAACTTATAGATTAAACATGTTTTGCAGCTGCAGGTACATTTTATTTGGAAAGTGTGTGATTTTTTTTCTTCTCATCCTAATGTTGTCAAGATATATAAGAAATATATTCATGATCCAGGCTTTGAAAAGCAGGTGCAAAGGCAGCCAGACATTGATACAATGTTTTGAGTTGCTGTGTTGTATGAGATGAAATGAGAGAAAAATAAGGGACTTAATCCTCTACTTACCATCAGTTATGCAACCCTGACATGATACAAGCGTGTGTATTTGAGTCTCTGCACTGCACCCAAGTGTGTTGTAATGGAAAGGCCTCACACAGGGATTAACGCCCAGTGCAACAGATGGTGTATTCTCCTAAACACCCTGTTCAGCACACATGCACATATCTCGTCATCAAACAAATATACAGAATATTTTACCTTCTTTTTGGGTGGCATGCTGTTTAGAAGTCTTCAGGTGCATTAATCCTCAGTTGGAACCTCCAGTTCAGATTAGTGTTTCCAGAGCTCTGACACGGGAGGCATTGACAGACATGCCCTGGAACTTGTTCCACTTCCACTTACGAGGATAAATCCAGCAGCGCTGTTTGTCAAAGAAAGCGGCTGTCTCTGCGTCCTTGTGCATTAAAGTGAGTGGTCCTCTTTCTCTGAGAGCTGCGGTGTGCAGACAGGACCCCACTGAAGACCGGAGACAGAGCCAAGTCAGCACAGTGAGTGTAGTTACCTTTCCCTGGATCCTGCGAGTATTAAAGGCTTATGTCTCTGCACGGCATCTGTTGCGCCGCTCCGCTCAATGACCTCAAGCACTGTACAAACAAGAAATGTATCCAACCCTCCATGAGCCACAAAGCACTACAAAGCCAGCAAAGTCTCATTAGAACGCAGTCTGAACAACGTATTCTCCTGTGCGCATGCACCCAACCAGCTTTCCGGGATTTTTCTGCACAATTGGAAGTATTTCAATGGCCTGAGATGAAGTTTGAATGAATGAATGAATGAATGAATGAACGAATGAACGAATGAACGAATGAATGAATGAATGAATGAATGAATGAATGAATGAATGAATGAATGAATGAATGAATGAATGAATGAAATGCACTTTATTTATTAGGAGTAAAAGTTATTTAATAATATAGAATTAAAGCTGCAAGCAGCCCAGGTCAGGACCTCAGGCTGACCTCAGTGTGTGGTGTGTGTGTGTGTCCCGAGAGATTGTGGATCCCAGGAACCTAAAAAAATCCACAGTAGACACTTTGCTGTCTGCAAACTTCAAGAGTTTCACAGAAGGGTCCCATGAGGTGCAGTCGTTGGTGTAGAGGAAGAAGAGCCATGGGGAGAGAACACACCCCTGGGAGGCACCGGTGCTGCTGGTCCGGGTGCTGAATGTGATGCTCTCCATCCTCACCTGCTGCCTCCCGTCAGTCAGGACATTGGTGATCCACTGACAGGTGGAGGCCAGCACTGTGAGCTCAGTTAGTTTGTGGTGCAGGATCTCTGGGATGATGGGTGTTAAATGCGGAGCTGAAGTCAGCAAACAGGACCCTGGTGTAGGTCCCTGGGGAGTCGAGGTGATGATGGATGTAGAGTAAGTAGAGTTCAGTCCCATGTTGACTGCATCCTCCACTGACCGGGTTGCCCGATAGGCAAACTGTAGGAGGTCCAGCAGGGGGCCTGTGATGTCCTTCAGGTGGCTCAAGAAAAACATCTCAAAGGACTTAATGACCACAGACATCAGGGCGACGGGTTTGTAGTCATTGAGTCCTGTGATGGCGGGTTTCTTGGGGACTGGGATGATGGTGGAGCTTTCGAGGCATGAAGGCACCTTGCACAACTCCAGTGATGAGTGGAGTATCTGCGTGAAGATATATGATGTATGAAGAGCTTCTGTTGGACAATAGGCTGAAACTGCAAATGAATGCTGCAGTTCATCCGTGAAGTGCACACTAAACTTCTTCATCAGAAGTAGAAGTTCAGTGGGGTGATGAGTTTTTGCAACCATTTGTTTTTGAGTTTATCATGACCACATTGCTTAAAATTTTAGCAACGAGGTCCCATAATGACTGACATATTAGCATGTCATGTTGCAGCTGCATCCACAAATGACACGATGGTGACAGTGCATTGTTGACGGCAGACAGGTTTCATTCAATATATTCAAACTTCATTCAAAATATTCAAGGGTCATTCAATATATTCAAGTTTTCATTCAATTTATTCAAGGTTTCATTCAATATATTCAAACTTCATTCCATATATTCAAGGTTTCATTCCATATATTCACGATTTCATTCAATATATTCCAGGTTTCATTCAATATATTCAAAAGTTCATTCAATATACTTAAGGTTTCATTCAATATATTGTCACTTCATTCCATATATTCAAGGTTTCATTCAATATAGTCAAGGTTTCATTTAATATATCCCAATGAAGTCTTCAATAATTGAATGAGCTTTTGAATATATTGAATGGAATTGTGAATATATGGAATGAAGTTTTCATACATTTATAGAGAGAATACTGAAGGAAATCTCTAAGCTAATTGTGTCCTTTTGATCAAAGGGATAGCCTTCTTAGAGCTGCATTATTTTACAAAATGATGTCAGTTGAAATATTCCTATACTTTCTTGAACTGGAGAACTTTTTTACTTAAGCATGTAGTCCAAATGACACTAACAGTTTGGAGACTATATCGAGTCACCACGAGGATCATATCTCCATCATTGCAGCATTTATAGTGTTTATGGAGAACATTGCTCAAAGAACATTGTGCTTGTTGATCAAAACGTACTGTAATGGGTCTCAGTTGAATAGTCTACCCCCCCACAACATTTAGGCATTAGTCCATAGCATCAGTCTTTACATTCAAATTGGTTGAACACGTCATAATATATCAAGAATATTTCTATACATTTCCATTAGACTTTTTCTTAATCTGTCCTGACTTGGTAAATTGCTCCCAGGTGAACCTTGACTTTCTCTAATGAATCAATCAACTGGCAAGTATATATATTGGCGGAGCACAACACAATGTTACACTTTCTGACAATGGAAGTTGGAAAGAAATGGACGGGGTCAACAGCCAGAGAGAAGAGGAAGAGGAGTGACGCTGTGTGATGGAGGAGTTGTGAGGAAAAACAGAGGAGGAGGCAGAAGAGGCTGAGGACATATACGCCTTCATAATGAGATAGGAGCCACACTTGCAGACCATGTTCTCAATCATGGGCTTACAATGGCCGAGGCTGGTCGAAGGGTGCAGCCAAATTTTGGGAGAACGACTGTGTCCTCAATCATTCAGAGTTTTCATCAACTCAACAGTTATGCAATCTAACAATAGGCACTGTGCTGTAATACTGTCTACTCTCTGTAATGCTTCATACAATATTACAGTATTCCACTCGCATTTTACAATACAGTTGTCCCTCTCTATAATTCGGTTCACCTTTTGAGGCCTCGCTGTTTCATGGATTTTTTCAGTGCAATTTTGCATGTTTTTTGTTTATTTTAACAGCGTATGAATGTGCATTGTGTTCTGCATCTTGCCATGCTTTACACCACAGTGAGTACGCAGTCGATTGTGTTCATGCTCCACTTCTGGGCTCTCGGCAGAACAGGTTTCATAAGGATCTCGAAAATATCTTCATTTCTCGTTGTGGCACTCTCATTCTTTCTTAAAGCAGTTTATGTTTCACTCCAGGAGTTTTGAGCCGTCACTCTCAGAGGAACTGTGAAATATGCATGAGTCACTATTATGTTTCTTATGTATCTAACCTCTTAGGTTGATCATTATTAGTGACCTGGCCCTCCAGGTCAGACCCCCACTGGAGGGCCAGGACCCTATTGTTTTTGCTGTTTTGGAGTAGCAGTTATTCTCTTGCCTGCCTATGTCAAGGCACAAATCTTACTATTCCTAGAAAAACTGTCTATTTCTATTATTATTATTATTATTATTATTACATTTCCTCTTTGGCCGCAGCATTTGGAGCACGTTCACACAAAGCATATCAAAACGTGCGGAAAATTCTGGACCTGTGAGGATCAATAAAGATAAGTCTCTCCACGAACCGTTTTCAATAAAATCGCAAAAAAATGCACAGATATATTCCCCATTCAAAATGGATTAGAGCCGATCCATCATGTATCACCAGGTGGCGCCACGCAGTCAAGCTCAAAAGTGAAACTGAAGTCCGCTTGAAATTTGCCTGGAAAATCAATCTGTTGTCTGTGTTCAGCATTTCTCCACTAATTAAGGTGAGTTGTCAGTTAGATACCTCTCCATGCACAGTGACTACTTTGAAATTCAATCCTTCAAATCAATGATACTTGAAAAAGCCGTTTCTGAAAACCGTATTTCTTAAGACTGCATCTGCGTGTTTATTTTTTGTGTCAAATATACTTAATATCTTGCGTTTTTGTGAGCGCTTCTTGGTGCGCTCTGGTCCGAGTACACTGAGCTGTGAGCACAATACTGTGCACGCTCATCATATCTCTCTGCTGGAAAGTAGCGATCAAAGTTAAAATGTAAAATGTAGGCGGTTGTGAAAAACATGTAACGACATAGGCATGTTATGTGACACAACAATGGTGACGGTCTGTGGGTCCGCGCCGCGAATGGCGGAGCCTCACGGAGCTCAAAGTGTTTTGCGGGGAAGTGGACGGTGCGACGAGTTACCGGCAACCCGCTATTGCATCCACCCCACCCCGAGACGAGCCAAGGCGTACGTGTGTGTCTTTCTTAGTGTGTCCGCCCGTCCACCCGTCTGTCCGGGCAGCTGACATAGTAGCATGTAGCTATCCAACTTTTCATGACATATCGCCGTTTGGACGTATTTTATGCTCCAAACACAGCGAAGCAACACAGCAACGTGCAATGTTTACGAAGCTGTTGAACAGGGAGGCGGTCACTCTGTAGCCAAGCATCACCGTTTTAATACGCCAGCTCAGTGCAGAGAACAGCACGGACAACGGCGTCAAAACAACCACACCTCTGTGAAGGTGCGTCATACTGGCTCACGCAATGCTTACAGGTTGTGCGCGTGTGTGTGTGCATGTGTGTGTGTGTGTGTCTCTTTCCGTGTGTGTGTGTGTACGTGTGTACGTGTGCGACAGGAATACAGACAGGGCGAGAGATAGTGAGACATACACATAGAACCGAGCGGCTTTATGCACTGTGTGCGCGCGCACGCGTGTGCGCAAAGGGTGGACAGTATGGAGATATTATTGGTGAAAAAGGTTTGAGCACTTGTAAAAGTGGAATTTGTACTTGCGTACCTGAGTTGGAGTTGTGTACCATGAGTTGTGTAGCTGTAGAATTATTTAGTGTACCTGTAGAATTATTTTTTTCCACAAATGCAACACCACACTTACACATTCACAATGTCTTAATTAAAGGTGCACAAATCCTGTTTAACATACACAAAAGACTGACACGCTCACGTTTTTCCTCCAATCACTTCATGCTCACTACTACAGAGATCACCTAACGTTTAATAAGTAAGTATGTACAACATTCATGGGGAGAACTCCACACAGAAAGGCCCCCAGCTGGATTCGAACCAGGACATTCTCTCTGTCACTGCGACACCGTCCTGCCCAATGTGTGACTTCTGGTTGAGAAAAAAAAAACAATCTGTGACTTGTGCAGAAGAATTCAATTCAAAATCCTTCTGTTAACATTCAAGGTCATTCACAGCCTCGCCCCTCCACACCTGTCTCATCTCCTCCATGTTCTCACCCCCTCTCATTCCCTCAGATCTTCTTCACCTGTTTGTCTCCTCCGCCCGTCTCTCCACCATGGGGAGCACAGCTTTCAGCCGCTCTGCTCCCCGTCTCTGGTACAATAACTGTCATCAAAACTTTAGCCACAGAACATCCCTCGGGAGTACACTGTTATATTGATGTACTACCCTGTTTACCCGATGTTACTGTCAATGTTTACATTTCCTGTTGTAAAAAAAGGGTTTTTGAATTTTGGGGTGAATATAATGAGTTGGTTGATATATTTGTTTCCTACTGTCTTTTAATGCACTATGCATTGTTCCGGTTGCTCATTGGGGGCGACAGATTTATGACCTTTAACCTATCTGGGTGAGGGCTGGTTGTAGAAAGAGACTCGGAGAACGACTAGAAAAAACAAGGAGGATGAAATATTTGGCTGCCGCCAATTAAGAGAAAAAGCACTGTTTTCTCTACCCTGTTGACGCACAGGGAGCTTTATGAGGACTGTCACCTGCCAGCACAGTTGTTTCAGCGTGAGGTGAGATTGTTGCTGCAGGGTAAATCTCAAGCGACTGAACCAGAGCAGGAGCGAGCTCGTTGGTTAACTCTGTGGTTAGCATGACCATCATTGGAGCGGCGTGGTGCTGTGGGAGGACCACATCCTGGAGCACAGATGAGGACAACGCAGGTTGCTGAGACTGGGACGTGGACGTCACCCCAGCCGCCATGAGTGTGCGTGGATCCAGCACCTGGCCCTTTCAAGAGGTGGTCTCAATGGAAGCACACAGCAGGTTCACCACTGGGGTGAAGTTAAATCTGTTTCAACACCATAGAGATACAGATCTTATCCACATTTTTTATATTTCATTTGAGCTCCAACAAACACGCCAACTGGTACCAACAAACTAAAGTATAAAATCCCAGCTATTAAACAGGTATTTCCATTTTGAAACTGTTCAGAATTCCAAAATTTGTTTGTGCAGTTCATGTAATAAATGACTTCTTGTGGATGTTAAACTGTGTGATTACATGTGTGTTTTCCAATTTGGTTTGGATGAGGAGTTAAAGCCTATTTGAGTATTTGACTGTTGATTTTGCCCACACTAACAGTTTAGCAAATAATCTGCTAATTGGGCCTCTCTGTATCTTAAGCGGAGTATTATTCGTCACTTTGAATAAATTAGTAGCTTCCTCAACAAATCATTCCCCAGGGTAATGAGACAAAGCAATCAAAGGTGCTTTATATTGGAATTTGAGTTGGAGGGCTTCACTGACAACATGACTAAGCAATTTGTCTTATTCATACACAATGACAAAAGGACTTTTATTGAGAGGGATATTTACTTTTGAGAGATGAACTAAGGATTTTGAGCTAGAGAATGACATTTGCAAGCAACCCATGGTGTTTTGCTATTTGTAGGAATTGTTATGAGAAATGCACTTACTGTTTTGCAAATATTGGGGATGATTCAAAAAGTACCAATGCGACAGAGAAAAACTGTAAAAGTTCAAGTGTTGTATTGGAAACACAAAGCCATAATTTCAAATATATCTTCCTGAGTAAGAAAAAGACATTTCTCCTTAAAAATGTTCATGCCTTTATCAAACTAACTACTTTCTCTTGGAAAAACAAAGTTAAATAGCAGCAATTCTTTTTAAAAAACAAACAAACATGCTCCTCATAACTCAAGCTCAAAAAGCTCTCCATATGATCATCTCTTATGCTCTACCAAATCCTGGTTCTGTGCGTATGGAAAAATCCATATCAGATTTGAAAGCAGCATATCCTGTATGAGCTGTAATGTGAAGAATATTTTCGCAAGTGTTTACCTGTGGAAAACGGGAATGGGTGATGGGCTTTGGAGAGAATCCCAGTGCTGGAACACTGTCACATCCAGTGACAAAAACAAGAATATCCTCCAGAGATGTTGATTTCGATTGTAAGACATTAAGGGGCCGTTCACGTAAACGAGCTTTTAGGCTATCATCCACACGAGGCGGAGTTTTAGGAGCCTGAAAAGTTTTTTTTTAACACGGATTCCAAAGTTGGGAAAATATAAAACCACGGCACGGCAGGAGGGCGTGTGTGAGGTGTGGACAGCAAAGACGATCATCTGTAGAAAAAAGACGTCCCAGACAGGCTGTAATCCAGACGTCTATTTGACCGCCAGAACTAGTTAAAAATAGACATTTTAAACAGGCCATGTCTGGACGTCTATTTGCCAGCCAGATCTAGTTGAAAATAGATGTTTTAGACAGGCCGTAATCTGGACGTCTATTTGACGGCCAGAACTAGTTGACATCTGACATAAAAATGATGAAAACCAAAGACTGCCAGAATCAGTTC
>OMNM01008339.1:5642-17229 GCA_900302745.1 Parablennius parvicornis
TAACGAGGAGGATGCTTATCATCTCACATTATCCCAAATCCCTGAGATGAAACCTGTTAAAATGGAATGAGTAGTATGTGTTTGATATTTTGAATAATATTGGAGAGGAAACAAATACAACTTAATTAATTATGCAGCCATACCAACATAAATATAAGGATATTCATCAGTGTTGACCCCTGACTTTTGAGCCTGTTTGCTAAGCACTCCTGTGTGACTCCTGAGGGACGGCCCTGAATGTCAAGGGTCACAAGGTCACTGTTCAAATATGGCATCCATAGCCAGTCATTACTTCAACAGTCAAACTACAAGAGTTGACTGAGTTGGTCTGCGTTCACACTGGTTAGGTCAACATGCTTTGGTTGTGAAACTACAGTACACGACACCAATACAAATGTGTGGTATTAATGTGTAAGGCCTCTCTTGGGTACAAATACTGCAGGAATGTCAGTTGAAGCAGTCAAACTATCCGACAGCTGTAGAAATGTTAATAGCACATGTTCCCACTGGATGCAGACACCGATAACACAGTATATGAGGTTGTAAAGTGGCACAGGCATGTCGAGAAAACAGTGGTATAAAGCAGGATACATGATTTTAATATATATTTTCTTCCTTTATTGGCTTATAAATGTGTCTCATTTTCCTTGAATGTCGTGAAAGATGCTTCAAGCACACTTGAACGACAGCTGCATTTCCGTTATACATATTGCTGCATACTCTCACTCAAATATCAAACATCGTTTTTTTTCTCTCCCCACCTTGAAAATAACACCAATGGAACTCAAGGACAAGGACACAGCTTGTACCCAAGATGCTTTAAAAGGATCATGTTAAAGAAAAGAAACTTATATTGAAACATTTGATTCATCATTTGTGCAACTTAGGTGACACGGTATAACAAGTGTTTTATTGGTGTTTATTTTCATTGGGTCACATAAATGTAATCAACAGCCTGGTTTGTGTGGACATTTGTGCATGACTCTAGACAGGTTGTTGAAACAGCAATTATCACATCACATTACACTGCATAATTTAGTTTATTGAAGGCTCTACTCATATCTGTTGCTGTCGGTACAAGCAAATAGAGCGTGCATCACAAATATTTCAATAGGCTTGATTGTGTTTTTCCATGGCGGTATGCGGTGTATTGTATGTAAATAGGCGTGTGAGGTATAGACTGTCCCATGCCATGACTAGTCTGGTAATGTGAAATAAATCCATACACACAGTATGAATGGAGTGGGGGATAGAGAGAGAGAGAAAGGCGAGAAAGAAAGAGAGCAGAAAACAGAAAGACAGAGAACAGATGAGCAGATGTTATCTGACAGGTGCACTAGGCCCAGCTTGGTGTGTGGGCAGCAGACTTGACAGGGATTTTGCATACACGGTGTGAGTTAACGCTGTGCATTTCAGTACCTGTCATCATGACTATAACCTTATGGTCAGATACAAAAGTCCGGGATGGGATGTAGGAGGATTAGTCATGTTGATGCTTCACAATGCTGATGTAATGCAATCACATGAACAAGAGTGCGGAGGTCTGCACTACTGACCAGATCTGCAGCTTGAAAAGACTAGAAACCCACGATTATTACGTTCTTCCATTTTTTTTCAGATATCCATTTCCTGTTAATGAGGTGTAGCATTGATAACCTTCAGCTTTGTCCCATTTCAATTTATTTTAATATTCAGATGTGCCAATATCCCAACACTATCACAACAGCTTGCCTCTCTTTGTTTATGGCTACAGCCTTCTTTCTTCTCTTAGCCTTGTAATACAGAAGGCTATCTTTGTTGGTACTGATTTGGTGTAATTTAAGGTTGAGTGCCTATGTTTATTTAGCACTTGGTTTGAGTGCTGTTGTCTGTCTCCTGCCTGGTTATAAATAGGCCGGGCAGGCATGCAGGTCTCCCTGGAAAGAGGTGAGGAACAGTAGCCACAGGGTCAAGGACAAAGGGGACCCGGCGGCACGAGATGCAGAAAATTAAATTAGGTAACCCACCTGGAATGTAGCTGTTGAGTGAAGTGTGTGTGTGCATGTGTGTGTTTGTGCATGTGCGTGTCCGTATAATAAAGTTAGTGCTTTTAAAGCATGTGTGTGGATAAGCTGTTGTGACTGAGTGGCCAGGAATGTGCCAGGATGGTTGGGGGCTCGGTTGGGTGGTTGGATGATGACAGAGCAAAGGTGTACAATGTGATGTGCTTTAAACAGGTGGGTGGGCAACTCCCAGGCAGGCTTAGCCGCCGCTTAGTCACTAATTCTAGATAAAAGCACGACGGACTGTGGTAATGTGGAGCTAAGACCACAAACCCATGCTATGATCTGACGTGTGGTACAGTATGTGAAGATCAGAGGCGTGATACATTGAGGATAAATCCCCAATGACTTTTAGCATCAGCTGCACAGCGGTGTAGTGGTTAAAACTCTTCAACTGAAACAAGAATGCCCTAATTCTAGTCTGGGTTGTACTTCAGGTGCCTTTTTCTGTAGAGTGCATGAGTCTTCTTTGGGTACTTTGGGATCTGCTCCAGCATCTTGCAGCCCTAAGCCTGATAATGCAATAAAGAAGTCGTATTACGGATGGACACTTTGCTTAACAATTATGTAACTTGACACAGAATTTTTTTTTCTAAATATTTATTTTGCTCATTTATAAAAACTGTGGAAAACACATTGCAAATCTATAGGAGGTAGACATGCAAATGGAGCAAACAAATGTTACATAATTCACAATATTAATAAAATATAGAAGAAAAAAAGCACAGTGCGACGTAGGAATGTGAACTTATGTGACAGGTCAAAAACTTACAGCTTATTGTGACAGAGTTAGAAATCAGTCAGTAGTGATGACTTGACTAGCTGATGTTGGTTTCCAGAAGAACAATTGCTTCATTGAGGACCATCCATTATTGATTGATCAGTGGCCGATTTATTCATCACACATCTTAAATTGTATTCTTGCCTGCAGATACATTTCTCATTTTTATATATTCAACTGACCTGCTGTGCACTGATTTAACATTTCTCCAGGCTACACTAGGAATGACTCTAAATCTATTAATTGGAGGTGCACAATTGAATACTGTTTCAAATTTAACAAATCACATGGCTCCAGTTGGAAATCAGTTGGAAAAGAAAAAAAAAAAAAAAAAAACAGCAAAAAGATGGATGGACGAATGATGCATTCTGGGGGCAAAAAAGAAAAAAAGGAGTGTGACCATTTTAGGAAAATATGGGATTTGTAAAGTGCAACAAGTTGGTAGAATGCGATGGTTCTTAGGGGGTAGTCGCTTCTGCAACTGATAGTATCCTCACAATTTCCCTCATCTGTCCGCTCTGCCCTGAAGCGTCGTTACACATTTTTTAAAAATCATTGAATACCATCTGTGCAGGGCTTTTATGTATCATCATTTAGTTCTAAATCATATGGCAAAAGAAGTTACTTTTTGTAATATTACTCTCTGGCCTCAACTAAATTACACATATAGTGAAAAAATAAATTCACAATATAACACCAGAATCATGACCTCTTTCACATTGTAATTTACTGTACAGCTCCCATCTATTGCCGTGACCAGATAACAAACGATACAATAACCTCTCCTCTGTATTTCTGCCCAGTCGGATGGCCGTAGTGCCTCCCTGTAGTTAAATTGACTCGGTGTGACCCTCCATGTTCAGTGAAATTGGACAAGCTCATTGTTATTGTACGAGCTGTGTGTTCTGCTGAGAGCTGTGTAATGTGGATTATATGAGAGACTAAACCTTCTGGTTTGGATTTGGTCACAATTGATCGAACTCCATGTTGAGATTACCTCTGTATTCTGTAACGTTTCAATTTTGATCCAGCAGGTTTCATGGTAATAATAATGATCTGTCAAATGATTAAAACAATAATGATTTGCTGGGAAAGAGTGATACTGAAATATTGCTCCACCTAATTCATATAATGTATCCTGAAATATCCCATTTACATAAACTCGAGCGGTTCATGTTGCTTATACTCCTTTTATATTGCCTAAACTGGTGCTTGGCATCAACAGGCTCTCAATGATATCATCTGGCTTCGATCCCTGACGGGGAGATGACTTACATTCATTTCCAACTCTAAATAATGCCATTCACTGAATTATAATAGTCGTATTGATTTTCTCTTATTTCATCTTTACACAGCCACTCATTAACCTCATTATTTATAACATGTTCCAAAAGGAAAAAAAAAAAAAACACATTTTAGGAGTCACTTCATTTCATTCAGCTGCATAACAAAGTGATAACTTCTCTTTACTTTTGACTATAACTATGTGAATCTACATGGTTATAAACCTTTGTGATCTACTGCTGCCTAATGGCAGAGGGCTTTTTTTTTTTTTTTTATTTGTAATGTGTTGTATTTCAAATTTATTCAGTGTATTAAAATGATTTGACGATACAGTGAAATAGTCATGAATTATTCCCACATGTGAGTGGCAAAGTGCCCTTAAGATGTTATTTCTCTCGAAACACCATTAAAGCTGTTTAGTTTTAGGGTTTCTCCGTGATCCCACTGTCTCGACAGTATTGATCAGACTTACATCAGTGGCCTGCTTTTATTAGTTGGCTTTGACTTTTCTATTACAGTCATCACGTTATTATTGTCCAATCAATGAACATGAATACTGTGATGCAGGGAGCGTGGGCACAAAAAGGCAGTAAAAAAAACTATGGAGGGGGAAAAGGTGTGTGTGTGTGTGTGTGTGTGTGTGTGTGTGTGTGTGTGTGTGTGTGTGTGTGTGTGTGTGTGTGTGCATCAGCCTGTAAGCTTGTAGTTTTCCTCTTGGTAGGCCTAAGAGAAGAAAACCTTTTAGCAGAGCATTGTGTTGATGGTACCCAACAGGGTTATGGCACACACGCACACACGCAGAAACGCACGTACACATGCATTTGAGATAAATGGACTACTGTGAGTTTTTATTGAGAGACATTAAAAACCCAGAATCGCAGTTCATCTTGGAAGCCAGAGCGGGCATGGAAACTCTCAATGAAGTGTTTAAACACATGTTCTGGGCAGAACAAACTGTGTGGGGTATAATCACAAACAGTCAAGTCTTAAAAGAACACGAATCCCTAACGGATTACAGAGAAATAATTATTTTATGTGCACCATTACTACACGCATGCAGAAAGACATAAAATCACACAAAGTGTCCTTTTTTACGCTTTTATTTTAGGCCTAACTGTGTAAAAGGATCTTAATCTCGTTCACCAGATAATTGTCTTTTCAGTTCATTTATTCCTACTTTGGCCACTTAGAGCAATCTAACCCTTTAGTTTTTAAAACTGCCCATTACACATGCAACATCTCCAATATAGCAAGTGGAGAGCCGCCGGATGAAAAGTGATGACTCAACTAAACAACCAGTTCAGAGCCATCCAAAGACAAAAAAAAAAAAAATGATGCAGAACGGCGAGGTACAAAGCAAGAGGAAAATGAGTAACAGGCTTTCAAATTGCATCAGTGAACATGTAGAACAATCGATTGTTTCTACATCCACTTATTGAGGCTAGCAGGTGGCATGGAGTGGATCCAGCATGTGGTGGGCTAAAGGCTGAGAAATAAAGAGCAGATTGGGAGTACATCACGAGGAAGAAATTCGTCTGAGGACGAGGGAGAACATGTAGGTGCACTGTGTGACAAACCAAACAAACCACCATGCGAGTGAAAAGGACATATTTGTACACAGCATCGTTTATTATATAATGTACTAGAAAGTATACTGCTATATGGCTTTTCTACATCATATTGTCCTCCCATGATAGATGGTTTGGTCCTTGGCCTGCCTGTCCATGTGTACTTGTGCCGGACATTGAGCCTCAAATTTCTTCAAAGTTTTCTATGCAAGCTCCTCACATTGTGTATTAGTGTGTGAAGTGTAAGTGATGACCATTTACTATATCAGACACTAAATGAAAATGCATTTAACCATATATATGACTGTTGTGGGTCAAGTCATGCTCCCATATTTGACAAGCAATTTGAAAAATGACCGTTTATGAAATTCATAGTCATACATTCATTAAATCTACCATGTCATTCAGATGTAGAACAAAAGATTGCACTACTATATCTCGCTAATCCTGCCAGATTGTACACAACAGTGTAGAAAATAAGTTTGAAATATTCGATTAAGTGCATGAATCAGATTTCTTTGGCATGCACAACATGGCAGACTGAACCCATATGTTTACAGTGGGGGGCTCTGATTAACAATTTCAGGGATGTTACTCAGAGTGAATCAGTATAGATGATAAAGGATATGCACTTTTAAACACATTGCAAATACATCCATATGCTGCTCTTGTTGGAACACCCTGTTAAGAAATTGAAGACAGTTTTACTTCTGGTTGTGGTGGCTATCACCCTGTTTCTTAACTGGTAGATATTTGAGGCTGCAACGTTTAGAATGTGATTACAGAACTCACTTGTAATACTGCATGTCTCTGTCCCCCTTTGACAGGGGAATGTAACACTTACCAGTAAGAAAAGATGTTGGCTTCACCTGCATTCAATAAACTGAAGCAGGAAGTACAAAGTAAACCAGTATATTCGCTCTAACTTACACTGAGCACAAGCAGACACAAAGCATGGTGCAATTATGTTTGTTAGTTTCTCAGCAACAGACCTGTTATTTTCCCATTCTGCTAAGATAGTAATTGTATTTGTTTACATCTGTATACCGATGGGTATAATAAGGTCTCAAACGTAGGTGTGCTCAGGTGCACAGGTGGCACGTTGCTATCATGGGCCAACAGATAGCAATTGTGCAAATGACCAACTAAAACCCGCTGCATTATAGTGGAACAGTGTTTTCATGTTCATTTAGGGATTTTCGGGAGACAAAGTTCTGTGTGAACTCGGATATGCTCTGCTTCCTACATACAATGTGCTGTATTTAGGAGCTGAAGCTGTGTTTATTTCTTTGCAATTATTTAAAGCAGTATTTTGTCAGTTTGATTAATCCTCTCATTGGGATGTATTTCCAAAGTGGTGTCATGCACACTTACATATGTCACATGAATGGCTACACAATATAGATTTGATACAGCATATGTACTTTTCCTTTTTGTTTCAGAGAATCTGCTCCACAGAAACAGTTTATTTGTTACACAGCACCCATGCTAAGTCTTGAGTTCCTGCTGTCACATTCTCTACAACTTTGAAGATCCATAATTAAGAGAAAAAGCCAAATCTCCTTGAACATATATACAGACTATTTGATGCCAACGATATGCTGCTCTTGCACATATACAATAGCATTAGAACCTGTGAGTTTTAGATTACTTGGATCCATAGAGGGTTGATTGAATTGTCATGACTGTAGAGATTGTGTGACTTTCCAGTGACTTTAACTTCAAAACAATCAGTTGTGCGTTCTCAGTATCATCAGTGAGTTTTGTGTGCACTGTGGGGGTGTCTGGTATACTGATTATGTGCCATCCAGTTCTCTGGAGCCTGAGCTAATGCTTATTTTCGTTTTGTTGTTTTTTGACTATCCTCTCAGGTATTTTTGAGGTACACTTAAGTTTTACAAAAGAAAGCAGAGATTACAAATAGATATTTCTAATTCAGAACGATCCACCCAAAAAGATTTATCCTCAATAATATTGTCTCAAAATGCTTCTGCAAATGTTGAGAGTTACATTTTTCATCTGATGTAAAATTTACTGTCAAAATTAATCAGACATTTACAAAAACAAGTCATCTTGAAAAACTTTTTTTATAATTACAAGTGGTGATGTAAAATATTAACACAGTATTGGGCCAGGAATATTATTATTTGCCTACACACACACACATATCCTGTAGGATATGAGGAAAAACACGATCTGATTCCTTGTCCCAACAGTTGAATTCAAGGTCATCCATTCAACCAGCTATTCCTGTGCAAGCCATAAAGGTCTGTATTCAACATTCCAGAGGAAGTAGATGTTTTTTAGGAACCAGCAACTTCCCCTGTCAATAAATCTTTTTTGTAAAAGATGAAAAAAAAAGATCCTTAAACCACACCCTCTGAGTCTTGACTTTTTTTTCTTTTTTTTTTTTTTTTTTTACAAGAAAAGAAACCATAAAGATTAAATAAAATTAAGAAACCTAGACATGCACATGTGTTGCTGTAAACACACCCAGGAATACCGTAAACACTTGTGCACATGTGTTACGCACAGCTAAGAGCCACAGACACTTAATCATATTTGATCAGCAGGGTGGTCAAGCCCGATGAAAACCATCTCCACAGGATGCCTGCTTTAAAACCAGTCTTTATGGGTGTGTGTCCATGTGTGTGTTTATGTGAGTGTGTGTCTGAGCTGTGTGCCTTCAAGACCTGCTGTAGCTAGGCACAATCTTCTCTGTCATTCAGAAGGAAAGTGATGTGTCTACATGCGGATAATAAGCTCCTTTGGGGGAGAACTCTCTCCCACTGCAGACCACAAACTAGTCTTTTCTTTCAGATGATACACTTTACCCAGGGAATATTTTTCCCTTCTCCTGATCTCAATTATATTCTACTCGAATTGTTTTGAGATTTTTACATTTGGTGTTTTTGTTGCCATGGCAGTAATGTGGGTCCCATTAGCACACACTCATACGATAAAAATCTACTTTCCATGTTGTCGTAAAAAGCTTTCAGGGCCTGTATCAAGCTTTACTTCAAGAATTACTGGACCGTCCGTCTAACTAAAAACTATGCCTTACTATAAAAGCATATATGCTTGCTTATAAAAATGTCTTTGATTTTTCTCTAAGCATCTTCTCTTCTCAGCCACTCCAACTGCTTTTAGACTGGTTCTCTTAGAGCCCTGCTAAGTACCACTAATTGAGGTGTGTGGAGTTTTTTTTTTTTTCTTTCATCCATGGTACCACTCTAGCCCCTCAGTGCTCTATTAGCCCCCACTCTACAAAAGGACACAAACATGCACACATTCACAAATGCACTCTCATTTGAACCCCCACTCACTCGAGGTCTGTCTCCCTGGACATTAATGCCTTTATTTCCACTAATTGTGACAATCTTGCCTTCATTTTCCTGAAGCAGTGGTATGTACAGTGCCGGTAGCTCATCTCAAGGTCACACGGCAGGGCTTTTGATGTGGGTGTACTCCAGGTATTGTCGTGCTGTCTCTTTCCTTTCACCAAATATTCATTTGTCTTCTTGTAATACAAATCTAATAAACTCCAAAGGTAAAGAGGGAAACTCTGAAAAGAATGTTCCAATTCTAAAAAACATATACAAAAAAAAACAACAAAAAAAAAAAACCCACACAGGTCAATGTCAGGTATTATGTTTAATTTCCAGCATGATGCTGCCACCATTTTTGTCTTCAAAAAACAATAGGAATTATGTGTGGAATTCTACTGACATGAATGAAATTGTAGGTTTCCTCATGCCTGCTCGGAAAGGGGCCACCGAATTCCCAGTTCAATGCAAAATTGTGCTTTCTCTCTTTTCTGGGACATTCACCTGGTGGTGTGCTCAGGGCCATACAGTCACACATCAGTATCGTCACCATTGAAGCCTTTTTTTATAGGGACTTGACAAGCAAGATGGGATTTAGCAATCACATCACCATACTGAATACATCACGGCAAAATGAGAGCAATACTAAGCAGGGAAATGAGGTTCTTTTATGCTTCTTTTCTGCAAAGTAGATGCCCTAATTTATGAGTTGCGATGTATAATTTTTACTAATTTTCAGTTGTGTGTGCAGCGCTACAGCACATTTAACGATTCTTAAAAAAAAAAAAGACTTCATTTGTGTGCATTCAGCTAATCAATTAAAATATTCCAATATATTTTAATAAGGAGTTTGGTGATACAATTTCAGGGACAATACTGACATCATGGAGATTAGCACAAATGAATAGTGAAGTAAGTGGAAACTCTTGGAATCCTGATAATGGATGTCATAGAGCAGATTGGTAAATGACTGCAAGATTAACCAACTCTTTGACTCGCAGGACTCCTTCAGGTGGTGATCAGGAGGCCTCAGACAATCTATATCCTTGACAAAGCTTTGTTGAATTATAAAGGACATGTATGTGAGCTAATCGCAAATTTGACAATAGCAGAAATAACTCCTCTAAAATTGCTAGAACACAATTTGCACGTCCATCTCTTCATTATTGCACTCTGTATGGTACTGTATGGTTCAATTTATTGACAATGTATTTACAGTATGGTCTGTATGAGATAAGGTGGCTATCGTGGTTTATCTACGTTATGGTGTAAAATTCTCCTGTGGTTGGAAAAGCTTTAATTGTGCTGTGCAGTCATAAATAAGATAATCCAACATATCAGTCATAGTAAATCTGGTGATCCACATCCTGATTTCTAATGGTCCAAATTAATCACATTTCACAGAGCAGTTATCATCATTGCAGCTACACACCATTGATCAGGGAGGTTTTTTTTTTCTTCTTACTTATCAGTTTTTCTGCTCTCCTTATCAGTCTCTTTGACAGGATTCCCACAGATCTTAAAACCAATCATGCATGAACATATTCCTGCATTTACTAATGCTGCACGAACTGCCATGCACTGCAAACTAAAATAAGCTTCAATGGATTTGTTAGTACAAAGGAGGATTATCTTGGTGTTAACTGATGTGGTTGGCCTGACCAGTTTAGATGATCACTTTTCACTATTCCTCACTGCGATATCTGTAACCGATTAGAGCTAAATTATTCCCATCCATCATACATCTACAGATGCACAGTGCAGAATAAATCAGTAGCTGTGAGCTGTGATTTGCATTATCATGGTAGAATATGTTTACACATTCAACAAACAGTAAACACATGCATTCAGTATATACACATACACACTATTTGTGCAGCCTATCATTTCCTTGTACACTACAAATATTCAAAGCATAAATGTAAACTCAGGATTTCCAGTGAAATGGAGATTCCAAAGTCTCAATCTGTTGAATAGTTTTAGGATGACACACCAATGCAGTTACAAAGGTTGTTGATATTATTCTTTCCACTGTACTATCCTGTATTTTATCCACTAACCATAACACTAGTATTTTGGCCTGACAACCACAGCTGCAGGGAGTGCTTTGAGCCAGGTCGGGCCAGCAGGCTGACAGCGGGCATTGCTGGTTTGCACATCATTAGCACAATGATCATTTATTGTATGACCTGCCAAATACAACATACGATGCAATGGTGGTCTGCTGAGCCTACTGAGCTTCCACCCAGAAGTGGGAGAAGTGGAAATGAAGAAGTTTCACTTGACATTAAAAATAAAGAAACATCTTCTTAAATGTACGCATTTGAATTTAAGCAGCACCAACACAGAGAAACTAGTGCTGCTTGAGTAAATAAAACATTTTTTTTTTTTTTTTTTTTTTCCATGAATACTTTACCCGCAGTGGAAGAGTAGTATGCATTTCCTTACTCAGTATCTCTGTATCTGGTTACAGGTCTTTAAACTGAGCACTTAAAATGTCTCCTATAAGCAGAGCCCGACTTTCATTATGTTGAATCGTGAGTTGTGCCCTTGTGTGGAGCAGTGCACAGGTTAAGCCTTTTTGCC
>OMNM01008343.1:3590-14802 GCA_900302745.1 Parablennius parvicornis
AAATGTAGATCTAAAAAAAAAAAAAAAAATAGTTGTACTTGCTGGACCATTTAAAAGTAAGTAAGCCAAAATTAGGAAACGCAGAACTGATGTTCACAGTAGGAACAGTGACTATAATACATAGTCACACAATATATCATTTTTCAACTGTTTACTCATGCTGAGCACACGCACACACACACACACACACACACACACACACAGGCCTACAGGCATGTGGTTTTTCTTTATTAAAAACCAGAAAGCGCAATTAGCTGCAGAATATGCTTAACCCTGTATCGCTCCCTCAGCTCGAGGATATATTGCTTTTTCTTCTCTATTATTAAAAATATCACAGACACGAGAGGAGCGGGAGGAGGAGGGGAGCAGACAGGAAATATCACAGCAACATGTTTAGCAAGTGGAAGCTGGGAAACGTGTTCTAGTTAGTGGAGGAAAGAAGACGTGTCTTCTTCTTTTCTTTTTTTTTGAACGCTGATCTGGAGGATGCCAGGATGTTCTGGATGTCAGTGACATTGCATGTGAAATATGACAATAATGACAGTTATTGCTGGACTGTAGAGGAGCCGTGAGGGATGATAGTGTCGCTCTCTCACTGACTGACACTGAAATGTGTCTGGGTGACAGTGTCATGGCAGTTTTTCAACCTAATGGGGAATCCATGAAACTGCTACCATTAACATAATTTCTGCTGTGACTTGAAGTGTGTTTCCATCCACAACCTCTGGAGCATCTTATGGGGAAATGTTTAATACGTGGCGAAACAGGCTTTGGGATTAAGATTCGTCAAGTTATTGCAATCATGCCTTAGTTTGCAATTTAAGGACGTGAGGTGCGATGAGGGTCACCTCTCCTCAAGTAATGATGCATTAAACAAACAGACATTGTGGTTTTGGTGATCGACACAGTCAGATGTTGGGAATACACTTCTTTTGTTTGGTCATCTTACTGTGAATTGCTTTGTGCAAAACTCTTACAATTTTGAAGCATGTATTGATGTTTTTGTGTGAGTTAGTTTGGCTGGAGAAGACAGAAGGTAACACATCTACTTCATTAAAAAGTTAAAAATGGTAGACATTAATGGGTATTCTATAATTTATTTTACATACATTTATTGTTGTGACAAACAAAATGATTGTCAAGAGATTGAGGAAGGGAGGGCACTGTGGTCAGACACGCTTAACAAAAATATATTCACTGAGTCCAAAAAAAGGTATCATCAGTTTTATTCATGAAAAAGAAAACAAACTCTTCTCAAATAAGATTTCACAATTATCAATCGTTAGCTACGTTCATTAAAACACATCCCATTTACTCACCCTTTTTCCTCATTTACTTCCTGTAGGATAAACACGCAGATGGTAAAATGACCCAGAGTAACACCGTCCACATTCCCGTAGTCTTAATGCAAACATACAAAAACAAAAAGGAAATATAACAATCACAGTGTCGCAAAAATAAATATAAACAACAAAAATGAACTGTTCTGACTTTATTATATCCGTGCATGGCTACTGCATAGTTGCACCTATTTTTCTGTTTTACTTAATTTTATTACCGTACATTGAGTCTTTAAAACCAAAGTGTGCAATGACAAGAGTGTTCACGAGCTGGTTTCCATGTCGCTGTGATTTAGTGTTAATCGCTACACTATTGTGCTGCTTAGGACAAACTCAATGAAGTTAAATAGGCTGAAATGCAAAACCAGAAGTGTAACAGATGTGACGATTGTATAGGCTGCAATGTAAAAATGAAACTTCTAAACTAAACTTCGAAGAAAGAGGTCAGCAAATGTTGGGTACTGTCAGTGGATCTCAACATTTCATAATACAATAGTAACTGAAGTGCAGACAATACCACATTTCGTAAGATTTCCTCATTGTAATCATTATTTGAAGACATAAATCCATTCTTACAGAAGTTTAAGTAGGTTAAACATACTTTTGTTGTTTTCTGTTGCTGTGCTTCATGCACAGGTGTTCCTCTGCGCTGTGTAGTTTCTGGTTCACAGCTTGTGGTTTCACCCCTGGCTCCTCTGTGGCAGACAGAACCGTTCTGCTTCAGCCGGACGTCCGGCTCAGTGATCCAGCTGTGACTCTCGCAGCAGAACAAGGTGTCTGTGTCGCCTGCTTCTGTCGGGGCCACACAGACAGAGGTTCTGTGTTGTTTTTGGTGTGTAGTCCATTTTGATTCCGGGAGCTTCCTGACATGCACTCTGCTCCACAGGGAAGAGGACGGTGTGTTTGTGATGTGGTTCTCAGGAGAGTGGGGAGCTCTGGCCTCAGGCTCGCTCCGGGGTCTCACTCTGCTCATGCTCCACTTTTCACAACTCAACTTTTTTTTTTTCTTCTAAGCTTGTTTAGGATTTTGATGCACTGTGATGACAGGGAACGTAAATACTGTCTGACTAATTAAAGCTCACAGATAAAATCATCCTGTAGGATTCATAAGATGATTATTGGCAGCCTTATTGTTTTTTGCTGAAACATGTAATTTCACAATTAGTTTGATTTCAATATTAGACAGACATATATATAGTATAGCCTATCAGGGACAATCTGTGTGTATAAAAGTATAATAATGTTAAAACATATCGCACTGCCCTCTCCCCTCTTTGTTGTAGTCACCTCTCTTGTTTGTTATGTGCAATTTTTGAGAGGAAATCATGATTTGAAAAAAAAGAAAAGAAAAAAGGAAATAAGTAGCACATACAAGTAGCTACTTAATCAAACACTGAAATATGCAACTGAATATTAAAGCAACATTTAATGCAATGATTGCACTACAGGTAATGGAGAATTCAGTTGAAGATACTTGTAAATGTTTCAGCTGAAGTACAGATCTTCAAATGTACTCAAATACAAACGTGAAAGTGGATTTTTTTCTTTATTGATAAACTATGCCAGTGCCTGCACACATCTAACATACAGAACAGAGCTTATTTTTCACAACACAAACTGGATTTGAGCTATCTCCAAAGGAAATTTAGAATTTAGAATAATTCTCACTGTTTATAACTTACAATCCGTACTGATCTTACAAAAAATGAGAAGTTGAGTGTCCCCTCCTCGTGCACTGGTTTCCATGTGTTTGATGTCATTAATTCTAGCTGTGAATTCGATAAAATGCTACGTACCTGCTGCACACTCCGGCCTGGCCTTGGCTTCGCCTCAGTCTCAGAGACCATGAAATATCTGCTCACAGCCTGAGGGTAGCAGCTCTCGCCTGCTCTGCAGAGACGGCCACACACTGCTTCCATCATAAACATTAGCTGTGAATACATAAATCCTCATATTGCACTTCAAGGACAGCGATGAATAAAACAATGTACAAACGACCGTGTAGGCTTCTAACCACGACGTTCTTCACCATCTTCTGTCTGAAGACCTTCCTCACCAACCTCTCTAGAACTCTTTAAGGATACAGAGATATGTTAGTTCCAGTGTCAGCCACAAACAGCCAGTTGCACATCTTCCGATGTTACCTCACATATAGTTGAGAAACCAGGAGAATGTTTAACTACTTTGTGTGCACCAGTCAGCATGGCCCCAGCATTAGAGAGATAATGTTCATGTAATCATAACTACACATCCATCCATTACCACTTCAGAGTCACACTGCTCTGAAACCAATCCCAGTAGGTAAAGGCAGGATCTGCCCTGGACAGGGCCAAACGTGGAAATGTAGTCACACACACAAACACCTACAGGCAATTTCAAGTCACTAATTAGCCACAAAAAACATGATGTTGGATTGTGGCCGTCTCAAACTCCAACCAGGGACTTTCTCACGGTGAGGCGACAGTAATAACCACTTCTCCACTGTGCTGCCAAACTATTCATCTTACCTGTTTATTTCAAATTAATATGGTCCAGCTTTCTATTTTATTTTTGATTGCATTCAGTTCCATTTCTTTAACACCGCCGAAGGCTTTTTTTGTTTTTGATATGTATTTTTTATTTTTTGTTCTCATGTTCAAATTAATTCAATCAAAGCTGGACTGGTAACAACTAGAAATGTCATTCTTGCCATCTTGAAATTCCAACTCTGATTAGATTATGGAAATGAAGCGATAAAATCCTTTTCCTCCCCTCAGCCCATCTCACCTCCTTCTCATCCTGCAGCCTCTCTTCGTGCCAAAACAACACAACACCATAATAAAATTATGCGTGTGTGTGCGTGCGTGTGTGCGTGTGTGTGTGTGTGTGTGAAGTAAAGCAGCGATGCCCAGATTTTTAAAAGGTTGTGTTGCAGAACGTGTGCAGCCCACACACAATCACAAACACACACATTGCTTTTTGTATTTCCTCCTCGTAGCTTGAAACTAAAAACAAGGAATTACACAGAGATCCATTTTACCATGAAATTCTTTATTCTCCTCCTTTCTTTGGTTGCTGTTTACTCTTAATCCTCTTTGTGCTTTTTTTTTTTTTTTAATGATTCTCTGTACCTGTTCTGTTCTGTTTGTTACAGCCGAGGAGACAATGACAAAGAGGTGAGGGTAAAAGTAAAAAAAAGAAGAAAAACCTAATATAGAAGCTACATCAAAGTGTTGACATTGTAACATTGCACTGCACACTGTGAGGTAATACATGTCTGAGGACGAGTTGTAGAATAACTGGTACAAAGCAGTGCAAAAAGTAGAGCAGCAACAGGAATCTGTAGTTCCTGTTGCAGAGGAAGCATTGATAAGTTTGAGGGCAGTGACAAACCAGAAGTTTCTCTCATGTCAGTTTAACAAGTGTACTGATGAAGTGATGGAGTGATTGTAAACGTCTCTGCAATGTTGTGCTGCAACTCCAGCAACGAGTCAAGTAAAGACCAGAAATACAGAATTCTCTCCCAAAATCATAAAAACATTCATCTTCCACCTGAGATTGTGGTGTGTGTGTGTGTGTGTGTGTGTGTGTGTGTGTGCGCTGAACAATAATGAAACTAAATGATCTGAATGTGAAAAAGTACCAGCTACAAAACTGGATTAGCAAATTGAGTTTGCGACTATGAATAACATGGGTGCACAACGTTAACTTGCAGTAATTAGTGGGAGAAATGTCTGAGTCTGGGGCCAGAAGTTGACTGGAGGACACATGTGGTGCTCAAAGGGGCGGGGCTCCTCTGAGGGGCGCCACAGAACTTTAGGGGGTTTAGGGGTTCCTGCAGGATTAATGTCTCTTAACTTTTGAGGAACAAATGGCAAAAATGAATTATTTTATGAAATAAAAAATATTTTTATTGCTGAAATATTTACACCCTCAACAGTTGTAAAGAATTTAAGGGATGTGGACAGGATGGGGTGGATGTGTGTGGGGTTCTCTGATGGGAGAAAGCTTATAAACCCCTCGACAAGAGGAAGGAGACTCGGCTCCATTCAGTAGAAAAATAACAGCATATAATCTGTGAATGTTTGGTGTTTGTTATGAGATTGTGAAAGTTATTAACACAAGTAAATTATAGTTATGTCATTGTAAAGAATTGTTGTAAAATTAATTTTCCCTTTTTTCAAGCCAATCTCAGTCGTCAAAATATTAATTTCAACCAGATAGTCATAAAACAGTCATCACTGTATAGTATAGTGGATCAGTTTGATTCAAGTTTTCACAGCATTTCTATTAGTTTAACAGCTAGCTTCATATACATTTGTATTTTGATTTGATCAATTTGTATGAACCTTGGGTTAATATACCATTTTAGTTACATTTAATCAAACCATAGTAGTAGTTGTAGTATTCATACAGTTGCTGTTGCAGTTGAAAAAAAGTGCTGTATAGCTAATGATTGTGGATAGTGAAAGCATTAATAGTGAATGTAAAAGGGAGGCAGTAGTAGATAAAGGTAGTAGTGGTAGTAGTAGTAGAAGTGAAAGGGTTGTTTCCTTCATTCTGTTGTTCAGTGCCGAGGCTCATATTGCATGTTAATCTGCTCAGGGCCGCTTATAGACAGTCAGTAGTATATTGATCCGTCCTCTTACTCCCCCTCAACACCCTGTGCTCTGACTCCATCTCCTTTCTCCTTCCTCTGCTCCTTCGGTGGTAGAGTGAGCTGCAAAAATCAATGGGGAAAATGTCCTGAAACAGCCGATCTAGAAGCCATCTGGCCCCAGTCGTCCTCAGAGAGCAGCAGCAGCAGCGTGTCCCCGGAGACGAGACGCACCGAGAAGGAGCCGAGACATCGAGCGAGAAGAAGCAACACAAAGCAAGTGTTAACTCAACATGTAAATCCTCAGTATGCGTTGCACATCATGTCGCTGTTACATAAGTGAGAGAAGGGTGGAAGCATTTTTAAGCTTGTTTCAACAACAATTGTTTGTTTTTCTGTTCCTGAGTATTTGTTTGAAGTGCGGAAACTTACTTTTACTGTATAATCAAGTGCTTATTTTAGGTTTTTTTTTTTTGTTTGTTTTTTTGCCAGCCCATTATCCTACTCCTTCTTCTAATAATTTTTCAGGTTAAAACAAGCAAATGTGATAATGTTTATTGCAGAAATAGTCACTCATTTGAACTTGGGCTTCAGTTTGTTGTTTATATTGTAAGTTTTAAGTCAGTTTTAATGTCTCCTGTGAGATCACACTTCTTGTTTTAGTAGCAGTTTACTTTTTTAGACCCTGTGTCAGCAACCAAGTCTTCCTTAAAGGCTCCCTGTAGCTTTCAGAAAACTATACGTAAATCAGCTTTCACATGATTTTTCATTGTTTCTTCCATCTCTTCTCTCTCACTTTGAGGTGAAAAATGTGATTCTTTATTAAAAGATTTAAAAGTTTGTCAACTAAAATTTGCGCCACATCTTAACTTGTCAACAAACAAAAGCAACGATGAAAACGTGAAATGGATACAACAGATCAATTGATTAAAATTGCAAAAACAACACTGATAAAATGGTTACATACAAATTAATAAGTAAATTGTAGTTTCAAATTCGTAAAATGGTAATACGAACCACCGCTTTTGGTAAATAGCAAGCGATGGCTTTATAAATCTTTATGTGGAAGCTGAAACATCTTTTGCAGGTACGGATTAACGTATTTAGTGTAACATTGTGAAAATCTTCCCTCTTAGTAATGAAGGTTCCAAACCAAACATGAGTAAGTTTTTTGTATCATTGTTTCCCAACCTGGGGAGTGCCACAGATGTTAGGGCTTATAACCGTATGAGAAAGAGATTAATATCAAGGAACTTGCTATAATATGTAGCAAACATAACTTCCACTTTATCTTATTCTGAAAGCTCTTGATAGTGGAGGTAGGTTTCTCCTCTACATCACTGAACTAGATAACGCAGTACAGAAGATGAATGATGCAACTAAATCCTTGTATACATGATATTTCATGTGAAAACGCATCATTTTTGCATTTTTGTTTCTGAAAAGTTTCTCGTTTACATGGCCATGTTTCAAAAACAATGTCTGTCTACATTGAAATGGCAGAAATTGTGAAAATGATAGTTAGAATATTAAGCCACTAGTGGGTGCTGCTGTCTGCTTTTATACTGAAACCACACACACGCTAGTGTGCAGAAAACAATCTCCTATGAACATGAACAACGGCAAGTACACGGAAGCTTGTATCGACAGACGACAAAGACGGATTGTTATTCCAGGTGACTCCCGACTATAAAACAAGTCCCAGGAGAATATAGACTGGGAGTCATGACACTCTGGAGGCAAACAATCCACTTGCACATGTAAAAAAAACTATTTACTACACTCGTGGTGTGTATACACAGCAGCAGTGTTTCAGAAAAGTTGTTTTTTCCACTGTCTAAATGGAGACTGAGCATTTTGAAAATGCTCAACCTTTGGAGCCGTTTACAACGAGTTGTGTTTTCAGCCGCTCCGAGCACCGCCGGCTGGTAAACAGACCAACAAAACGCAACAAAAGTTCCCCCTTTCCACTTGAAAACCTCATTTATTCAAACTTGGCTGCAGAAATAGTATAAGCCTCATCACAATGCGCAAGAAAAAGCCCAGACTTTTTCACGAGCTCCAATTTTGCCTGAAGTCTTAACGGGTTAATAACATCATCTTCGTCTTTCCTGGAGATTTTGGTTCAGAGCTAAAACGAAGTGTCAGGTTGCATCACGGTCTGTGCAGGTTTTGCCAACATTACACCAGTAATGTCTCAGACATCACATCTAAGTTTCAGATTTTGACCTTTACTTATTGCACCCCCAATAAAAACCAATTAGTGAAATTTGTCAACGTGGCTGGACATGTGCTGCAGTTTTTGTCATAATAATGGCGTCAAAGGAACATATGGTAGATTTAAATGATTTATATATCCAAACCTCATAAATGACATAATTTTGGTAAACAGTAAACTGATCGAAGTGGATTCATGACCAAAAAAAAAAAATCTAATAAAAGTAAATCCAAACTCATCAAGAAAATAAACAAAAAGGTCAATAGTTGTCAATAAATGATGATAAAATGCAGCAGAGAAGGAAAGGAGGGCGTCATGTGTGCAGATTCAGTTATCAAACTGTTTTTTTTTTTTTTCCTACAATCCAGTAGCTCATGAAACATTTTAGGAGCTTGTAGATCATTTCTGCCATCTGATCCTTTTAAAGTGTTTACAGCTCTCTAAGAGACCAAAGAGAGGCTTCACCCTGCCTGAACATGAGATCTAACCACTCAACAAAAGATGGTGGTCATACTGTGCAGATAACAAATGATTGCTTTTTATGACACTGATGGAAAAAAAATTAGCAATACACAACCAAACCAGCTGCCAGTTATGATTTCCGGAGACCTTTTCTCTCTACATCCCTTCATTTAGGTGAAGCTATCATGGCCATTTAATTAACTGTGTAACATCAAACATATCCTTGACATTTAAAACACTAAAGATTGGTGTTATGTCTCAGGATCCGGCTTTACTGACTGAACAGATTTGCCCCTGTCCTCCAGCAGGTTGTTTCAGTGACCATTTACATAAAATTTGCACTATTCATGAACACCTACTTGTATTGACTTGCAGCGTGGGCCCGGGTCCGCCTCTGAGCAATCAGATTACTGCCTAATGAGTAATGGCAATCTCCATATGCCACATTTTTACCAGCGGTACTGGCTGCAGCTGGAGACATGAAACCTTACAAAGAGGTCTGTGAACTGTAGTTTGATCCTGCATGGGAAGGAAAACACTTATCTTGCTCAGTTTAGGTGTCTCCATCAGTCTAAAGCAGATATAAATATAGACTCTGTGTTTCTAACACACCTCCAATTGATGTTATTCACCACCCAGGCAAATTTCTTTGACGAAAAGAATAAATCTTGATTATATAAAATCAAGTCTCAAATTCCTAAACACTGGAGGTGTGTCTCTCCTGTGATGCTGAAATCAACAGTTTCTCAAAATTGCAGCATACCCTAAATGTCAACGACGAGAAGCTGATTAATGGATGGACAGTGTGGAAACTTTATTTGCTATGTTAAATCTATGTTCGAGCCACATTTATATAATTCATAGGAAGTATAAGATTGTTTTCCTTTAACTCTGTTAATTTGCTTCAAAAGAGGGCATCAGATCAGCAGGATCACTGTTGTAGAAACAACTACATGTACATGTGTTACATGGTCAATGCAGAGGCAGGGGTACATTTTAACTCTTAATTCGCCAGATATTTTATAACTTTAACCTTCTCATTTGCCACATTAGCTTTGGAATATTTAAACTGAGTTGTACAGCAGAATTTGACCTGCGGAGAAGACATGGATGGAGGAGAGAGACATAATAAGCTCTATACACCAATATCCTGCAAGAAAAGGACAGTGCTGGATAAACTTTGTCCTTTAGCTTGTCTTTTCTCAAAAAAGTTCCATTAAGAAGAAATACAGCTGCCTGATTCTTTTGTTATTGCGCTAATCTAATTAAATTATAACCAAATCAAAACATACAAATCAATCTTCTGTACAGTCATAGAGGGTGAATTGTGCTCAGTAGAAAAGACTTAAATGCATAGAAACCCCCCAAAATATATATAAAAGATTTTTACTGTAAAGCTCCAGCATTTAGTACTAGTGATTGACCATCAGGGGGCCTTCTGGGGCTTTGGTCACTGGTCCTGATCCTGGAGATGGAGGGTCAGGCTCTTCATCATCCACCTCACACCTTGTTCATGTGTATATTGAAGCAATAAAAGTCATAAAAGTTTGTGTTGATCGCACTCATATATATGTGACCTCAACACGTTGGAATCTGGGGTCCAGCCTTCCTGTGTGGAGTTTGCATGTTCTCCCTGTGCATGCGTGCGTTATCTCAGAGTATCTTTGTTTCATCAAACAGCCAAAAAACATGCGTTCAAGGTGAATTGGTAACTGTAATTCTGTCTGTGTTGGACTTGTGATAGACTGGTGACGTGTCCAGGGTCTACCCTGTCGGCCATAATGTCTTTAACATGTGGGATGTTTGTGAAAACAAATCTGCTTCACATGGATTTTAACAAGTGGTTCCAGTTTGGGTGGAGGCTACACCATTTATTGAAAATTTCTGCTTCAGAACTTCCTACTTGAGCTTCAATTTATAAAAATACAAATGGGAGGGGATTCAGTTTCACAGCACAGACGAAACCACAACAGTAAATAATCAGAGCCTTTTTTATCTTCTTTACCAAAATTGCACCACTTCAAATCACATACCATGTTCCATAAATCTCCAAACATCAAAGCAAATATGTTAAGTATTTTTCCCTCCTTTTATTTCACCAGGGGACACAACAATGTGAGTTACAGTCTTCAGGATATATATTTAGAGTGTGGCAACAAAAGAAAAAAAAAGTGCTGACAAATGTGAATTTCTTCTCCAGAAATGAAAAGAAAAAAAAAAAAGAAAAAAAGAGGGGTATGAAGTGAAGTAAACGGAACAGGTGGGCGGATGGAGCCGAGCTCTTCCCTCCACTGCGTCCCTGCTCTCCGTGCAGACACACACCACCGCCGCATGGAAACCACATGGAAGAGTGTGTGTAGTGAGGCTGTCACACCTCAGAAAACAAGCAGAGCTTGATCTCCCTCTCCACCGGTGCAGCTTCAGATGTGGTTCTGCTGCATCTTTCTGCGGATTGTTGGAGGAGTGAAAAGCTTTCGGTTGGTGTTTTCTAGCAGCAGGAGCCGCAGCAGCTCCTAGTCTGTCTCCTCTCTGCCTGCGCAGCCCGTTCTGACTGAGAGAGGAATGCTGCTGCTTTTATATAGGCCTCTAAAAATAACTCACCCCTCGCTGCCGTCT
>OMNM01008344.1:6130-22024 GCA_900302745.1 Parablennius parvicornis
GGATTTGTATTATTGATAAAACATTAGTGGCCCACCTCCTCGATTTGGTTTAAATATAGAAGCACTCAACACGCAGCGCCAGGCGAAACGAGCACGAGGCACGTTTCTGTTTTCTCGTGATTTCAGGCCTTTTAACGGACAACTGGCGGACAGACCATGAAGTTTAACTTTACGAGTGTTAAGACAGGTTCAATTGACAGATGACCAATCATTAAAATTCACCAACTTCCTGCTGCTGCTGAGATATAAGATTTAAGCTAAAAAAAATAGTAATTTAGCAAATTCTAGTTTTGTTCCCTCCCACAATTTCTCAAAACTTTTTCATATTCCATTCTATTATTCCTTGTGAGTTTCCGTAGTTGCTGTCGCACTTTAGCACTAACCTGGATTAAATTATTAAATGACAGAGCTTTTTTTACCTTTTATTTTGGGATTATTTATATGAGTTTTAACTCTGAGGACAACAGCAATAAAGTTGCACTTTTGACAACATATCTGATGTCTGCAGTCTTTTTTAAGAGTTTTTTTTAGGCCAAATTGTCCAGTCTTAGTTTCTGTGTGAACGTGAAACTTTTTTGAAAGAAAAACAAGGTTGTTGGGTTTTTTTTTTTTCACGTGGATTGTCACCGTATAAAGAAGACCTAAGAGGTCCTGTATGTGTGTTCATAGCTGGTAATTTAGTTTTCTGTTTAATTTATAGCCATTTGAGATTCTACTGTGGTTTACCTTTCAGTTTCAGATTAAAACATGACCTTGCAAACAAAAGAAAAGTATAATATTCATTGTTTAAGATTCAGTTTAAAACGCCATTGTACACTCTTTTTTGTAATATAGTTTATATTTGTGTGGGTAATTAATGGCTACTTTTGAGACATAGCAACCTTAAAACACAGATGAAGCAAAGTCTTTTTGTCGACTTTTTAAACAGCCTTTAAAGTAAAGTCAATCACGGTAGTTATGTCTCTGAAAGACCCTTTAAATGTTTTTCACTAACACAACAGCAGAGAATTCTAATCATGATGAGCTTACCCAATTCGTTGAACTGCTTCAAAATGGTAGTACTTATAACTGTTTTTCTACACAACAATGCCTCCCTTTTCCATCTCTGCCATCAATACTCAATCTTTGTTCAGAATGCCATGTGTTAGGTGAAAAAAGTTCACAGAGGAAGAAAAAAAGATGAATGTTTAGATGTAATCTCCTTTAAAGTCATCACCCCATGCAGAGTTACGTGACTCCGAATGCTCCTGCCATGTTTGGAAGACTACCTCGAAGTCTTTTTTTTTTTTTTTTCCAAAAGTGTGTCAAGCACCATATGTGGTGTGCAATTGATCTCTTCCACCAAATTGTGTAAGAAGTGACAATGCTGGGTGGGAGCATTATCATCATGGAGCGTCTGATTATGGAGAATGTTGTTGTATTTAGAACGTAATGAAGAATGCTTGAGCCGTTCTAAACGAAACACTGGCCATGTCAGAGACTATCCTAATGGCAATCCGACGACAGAAAACACATATCGACACAGTCATCAACTCTTACTCAGCGGATTTGGCTTCTCGTATCAGTTTTTTCGGTCTTTTCCCAAAGTTGACATACCTATTTTTAGGTTGACGTGCTTGGAAAAAATACTTCCGGAATGTAGTGCAAGTATATCAGGTGCACTGGAAGTAATTTATTACTACTACCTTAAAGGATGTACACTCTGGCATTAACAAAGAACTTCTATTCTTTGAAGAAAAATAGTCTAACAATTAATCAAACTTTAAGTTTACTCAAAGTTTTTCTTCCCTGTCTGTGAAGTGCTTCGATTGAGATACATTATAGTGAGAATCAACTGATGGAAAACAGCAATAAGGAGCAGAAGAAAAAAATCTTTAACCAAACCCAGAAGGCTTCAGGTAGACGGGAAATAAATGAGGCTCTGAAATACATCACCGCCTACAGCAGGGCTGTCAAACACATTTTAGTTGAGGGGCCGCATACAGCGCAATTTCATCTCGAGTGGGCTGGATCAGTAAAATGGTGGCAGTATAATCTTTAAATTTACATTCAAAAGTTATACCTTGCTGTGCTGCAGACTATATGTTTTGGAAAAGACTATATGGAATTAGAAACTTCGATACTTTTCCAAATCAAAGCAGTGACTGAAAGTTACTGTAATCTCCTCATGAAGCCAATTTTATTGATACATTTAGGTGCAAAATACAGTGAAATGTCCCCCGAAACAAAACCATCTCAAATAATGTTTTTACAAATTCACACTGACCACATAGCTTTAGGGCTAATAAGACATTGCTAACATTCCGGTAGTTGGCATTCATGGCACCACTACTATCTCAGTCTTGCGTTCTCTACCTTATTCTTACGAAGAATATGTTTCAAAGTCGATGGTTCCACAGCTGATTGGAGCCTCTACAGCCACCAATAAGCAACGGGTTCCAGTCAGTAAAGGTTTTTGTCCTTCGTGACATTCCGCTTGAGTGACACTAGCAATACAGCCAGCTTGACATTATACCAACTTTTGCCGGGGCACTTTTCATCAATCAACACAGGAGACGCTTGATTGCTCAGTGGCGTTATTTCCACAATGGAGCTTTTATCACGTGAAAATTAGACTAACTGATTGGTTAGGGCACGATGACGACACCAAACCATGTAAGGGTCGCCAACCTGAACATAATGTCCAACAGAGAGGACAAAGTAAAAACTTACAGCAAGCTTCACTGTCAGGGAAGAGAAATTCATTCAGCTACCTGGGACTCACCAGATGGGAAGTCAAATATAGTCAAAATATCCCTGACATTTCTACAGCTTCGAGGAGCAAGAACACACATTCATCTAAAGTACCTTTGATTACTGCAATTAACTCAGAAAAGAGTTTCATTTCATCTGAAAACACCAGAGAAGTGGCGTGAGGTAACTGCACCGACACCCCGGAGCTGTAGGATCGATTGTCAAATTTGATGCGTTGTCCAAAAAAAAAAAAGACCTTGATGGCCTTGCTTTAGAGTCGCGGGGTCTTTAAGAAAGGATTCAACATTTTCATGCTTTCTTTGGGCTAACGAGAAAAGCCCATGAAGCATATTTGAGTTCTTTTCATGATTTCAGTTGTCTGTGTCCTCCGCAGCCTCAATTTTTACCACCCTCATTGTGTGCTTCAAGAAGACACTTCAACCAAAGCAACACTGTGAGCTACTTTCTTTTACCCACTTCCCATTTGATTGAGTTTGTTTTTGCTTTCAACGTTTTTTTTATTGAATTTGGGTGTTTGAATTATCACATAAAAGCACCATCTATGCTTGCCTTTCCTATTCTTTGAGGCTGTATTCCCTGGAGAGACACAGTAGAGTGCATGAGTAAAGTTTTGCACACAAACTCCTACCTCTAAGTTGTGGCATTCTTCTCTTCTAAATGGATGAAAAAAAAATGATAAACTCGAGCTAGTTTTTTTTTTTTTTTTTTTTGCCCCTGTTAAGCCTAAATCTATTCTCTCACGTGTCTCAAGAGACCCAGTTGCCAATCCAGCACCGCGGGGGTTCTATTGTGGACGTCCATACATCCTCACTGTGTAAGTAGCACCTCAAAAATCCTCTCTTCTACGCTCAGGAGGATTCCGTTGCGACATTTCCTCTGCTTGCTTCTAGCCACATGCGTATTTTATGTGTTTCTCTTAGTGTATTATTGTTTTTAATAGGGAAAAGTTATATAAAAACTTTATATCGACGAGAAAATCTGTGACTCCTTCAAGTCTTTCATATTTTGTTTGAGATGACAGAAAATGCACATTTTTTAAGTCAATCTATAAATAATATTGCACAAAGATGAAGCGCAGCCACCCAGCACACAAACAAAGAAAAAGGCTTGCGGACATTGAAACTGACAATGAATTTAACTAAAGTAACTTAGAGCCAAATGGGTCTATTTTTGGACAGCAGGATTGTGGCAGTAGCGTGTACCAATCCCACTTTCACCCACAGAGACATGGAGTCCCTTAAGCATTGTTTTATTAAAGTAAAGCACGAAACTGCCACTCAAACTACACCGACACAGACGTTTCAGTCTGGCCTGTTTCCCACCTGTCACACACCCTGTGTCTGTGCGGCTCCTCCTTTATTGGCAGAGAGGTGATGCAGCACACCTGATTCCAATCAAGGCTTAATCATCTCTCTGCCACAAGGGTGAAGCGACACCTTCCACACAAACTCCGCTGACGCAAAACTGCACACAAGAAGACTCATGCTAACCAGGAGAACACCTGGATTTCCTTGCTGTGAGGCAACAGGTAAAATCAATGTAGTTTTTTTAACTGCTCAGTTGGTGCTACATGCTAAAGAGTTTTGGGGCTCACACACCAATGATACAACATGCTAGACATGATTACTTGTAACTGATACACTCAGTCTAAAGCCTATACAGTCCACATAGCCTTCATGTATCGCTTGGTGTATGAATTAGGCCTTATGGCATTTCATAAGTACTCGTATCTGTACTTGGAATCGGCAAGTAGCTAAAGATTAATACTTGTACTCATCCCTCAAAAAAGTAATGTCTTTTGTTGCATTGTCACAGATGGGGAAAAAAAAAAAGCTTTCCTACCATCATCTCCGCTTGCTCCATCCAGGCAACAGCCTTCAAACTTAGTGTCTACAGCAGATAACATTTTGATGGAACAGAACATAACAGTATTGTCCTCCCTGAACATGTGAACTATCTGCACAGACCTAAGTATACCAGATAATCTAATGAAATAATCAAAAGTGCATGACTGCCTCTGTATCTCTCCAGTGGAATGAGTTTAACAGACTATCTATTGTTACAGATCTCCCCATCAAGGTAGACTCAGCAATCAGGCCTGATGAGACACATAGAAGCATGGAATTGACAATGTGTAGGCAATCCACAGTTATCACGAAAGCAGGTCACAAGCTTTTGCAAAATAGGACAACCTTATTCCTAAACCATGAAAAACTAACAAAGACTTAACTCTGGTCATTAATCCTAATGCAGGTTAAAGAAGAACATCAGGCAGATTACAGTGGAATCTGAACCAAATTGTAAGGGATGTTTGATCTCACAAAAAAAAAAAAAAAAAACACTTTAGTAATCTTTCGTGGAAGTAGTTTTCAGATCTCTGGATCTTAGTCCTCATTTAGACAATCATGTTTCAAATGATAACGCATCATTTTTACATTTTTTTTTTTAAAGAAGATTTGCAGTTACACAGCAACAATCTGAAAATTATGTTCACGGAAATAACAGAATCACTGTAAACAAATAATTAACATGCCAGGCTGCAAGTGGACGCTGTTGGTTGTTTTTGTAATGAAACCCACACACACATGCACAGAGAACAATACGCTATAAATATTAACAGTGAATACACTGACAACCATATGGACAGACAGATATCACGGTGACTCTTCACTATACAACTACAGAGTAGCAGTTTGGTAATTTTCAGTGGCTCCAAACCCAGTTGTGTAAACAGACACCCGAAACACAACAGTTTTCCATTTTCACTTGGAAACTTCATTTCTCAATAAGGCAACAATGCAAAATGCACCAACGAAAAAACACAGGAGTGACTTATAACTGAGGAAAGTGCTGGAATGCCGCAGCCAAAGTCCAGACCTAAACCCAACAGAGCATCTTTGGATGTGTAGCATATCCACATAGGATAGGCTACACTACAGGATAATCTTATTGATTATCGATTTCCCCAAAATTCTGTTTCTTTGGGGGGAAAAAAAAGTACTTGGTTTTATTTTGTTGGGAGACTTTTATTTTGGCGGAGCCCCTACTTCTGGTGATTCCTAGCGCTTTCCCTCAGTTCCTTGAGGAAGTGGACGAGAGGTAAGCCGCAGCATCAGCTCTCCTGGTTTAAGTATTAAAATGTTCATCAAAGAGTTTTTATATTATATTTAAACCCTGTTTATGTTTCATAAGGCCTTTTTCATTATTTCTGTTTGTAGTTGATTGAGATAACATTTTCTCTGTAAATACAGAATTTGGAAAAGTCTCCTGTTGGCATGTGTATTGGAGCTAACTAGTGCACTCTCACATGTCTGTGGCACCTTTTCCCTTTACTTCTTTTCAGAACTTGTGCGGGACTGATACCTGGAGTGGCTGTATTGATGTTTTCATGTGTTTCACACAGGTGTGTAATCAATATATTTTGCACAAGGTTTAGTATTTTATTTTGATTTCTGTGATGTGTGTTTTGTACATGATTAATTTTTCAAACAAAAATATAAAATTGCCATGATAGGAGGGCTTTAACTGTAAATTATATGGTCACTCTGTTGAAAATGTATTATAAAAGTGTATGAATTAGTAAAAGAAAGAAAACGCAGAGTTCCTTGAGGAAGTGGACGGGAGAACTTGTGTGGGATTGATACCTGGAGTGGCTGTATTGATGTTTTCATGTGTTTCACACAATAAATCTCCGTGAATGGCAAACTCCAGTGTGTGGCTCAGCTTCATCTACACAACACAACGCAGACTGTTTCTCGTCGGTCAGTACAGACACACCGATTACAGATGCATGTGAAAATGCGGCCATGCACGCAAATCCTAATCCAACTTAGTTTGGCTTGAGTGAATCAGAAAGGTTTACACGAAACTTCCCGAAGAGCAAAGTTTCTAAACCTTTGAGTTTTCCCGCCTTATGTTCTTTTGACCAAGAACCCAGCAAGTAAAAATATTTATACACTCTTACTTATAATACATTTGTACACTCCAAGAAACCTGATTCTGCTTTGTCCTTGGATGATGTGGGTTGACTGATGAGAAAAAAATTAACCATGTCTGAAACATAAAATGTGGAAAACTTTCCATAGGCTCTTGTAATCTTATTTTGCAAAGAGAAAGGGTAAGACTTGAAGTGTTCCATAATAAGGGAAACTCAAAGAAACTCTCAGCTGGTGATCCACTTATGAAAACTCAAACAGGTCCTTTAAGGTCAGCCCACTGCCACATTCAGTGGCCTATTAGGAATAAACCAGTCAAAAACATCTATGTTACCTTCAAGAAATCCAAAGATGAGCTCTTTGAACTCTGCTCTGGGACACTTGTCAAGGAAGTGGAAAATATCCTTCGGTGAGTTGAATCAGCAGTGTCACAGAGAGGGTAAGCTGCAGTTTTAACACCCCTGCATTATTCACTCAGAAAAAGTTTATAATTATTGTTCAAGCTTAAAGTAGAAGTAAAAAACAGCTGTGACTCTGTTTTTTTCTATTCTTGGAAATGTAACCTTTACAATCCGATGACCTTTGTAGACAAAGGACTTCATTTTTGAACATGATTGAAGCTTGGTTCACTGAAAGGCAACATTTTTGAGTAACTTTGTTGTTTTCTGCAAAGATAAATGAAACAAAAGTGCAACTCAACCTACTTGACATGTTCTAAAAGTATTAGTAATTACAGCAGGATTTAACGCTACATATTCTGGAAGTTTGTAACAAGTCGCCATTTGTATTACTTAATAGTTGTAAAGTAGCTATCGGTTTCCAAAAGGTTTATTTTTAAGTGGTTGTCTTCATCATTAGGCATATTTCTAAGTGGTTGTCTTTGAATCATAAAATCTTAGTAATTACATCTCAGTTCTAACATTGATCATAAGTTAAGTCATTAACAAGTGTCTGAAGATATAAATAGCACTTTTATGACTGGCAGTATCTCATTCCACCTGGAGGCCATTGTGTCTTTGATTAAAATGGGCAGTTTTCTGTCTTTTATTTATTTTGTGGCGACACATTTGTCATATTTTATGACTTGTTTGTGACTGATAAGGAAACCAATGACTTGTTCACTTTTAGAACGCCAGTTATTTATAGACAATGACAAACGGGATGCGTCTTCTGCACCTCCAGCTGCAGTTTCTCCAACATCAGTGCAGTTTTGTTGCTTTTTTTCCCCAGTTAGATTTTTGTTTTGTTTCATTTTTTTTATCAAGGTTTGACTGAAAACTTCTGTGATGGCTAAATATACACTCAACTGTTGTTTTAAAATAAACATGAGGAGACAGGATTAAGCATGTTTTTACAAACTCGCTCAGATAGTATGGCTTTGAGGCGAATACTAGTTTGCTAGCTTTCATGGAAGCATCACCAGTATCTCAGCTCAGGTCTCAATGTTGTGTTGTGTAGGCTATTCTAAGAAATGTCTTTGAAAAAAAATCAGTTTTATTCCTTTTTTTTTAATTTCTTGAAATTTTAAAAAGTTGCTTGATGGTTCAGATTAGAGCTTCTTGTGGTCCAGTTTTGGCCCATGGGCTTTCCGATTTGATATTGGAGACAAAACGGGAGAAGGCTTGTCTCCCATTTTTTTGTCTACCAATATCAAATTGAAAGCAAAAACCGGACGGTTTCTAAAATCAAAAGGATACTCAAATAGCCGAAAGGTACACAGATCCTTCAAGATGATGTTTTTGTGCTACTCTTTTTTGCTTTATCCTCTCATGAAGACGTTGCACTGAGCACAACCTGTGAGCATTTGGATGAAAAAAGATGAAAAAAAAAAGCATACACTGACCCAGACTGTGAGTAACAAGTTCCTCTCTGCTTAATGCCCCTGTGCGATAAAAGAGGCTGGCTCCAGATGACAACCTTTCTGAGGGAATTAGCTTCATGTGTTAACATGATTCATGCTGCATGGGTCCAAGAGTCATATGACTCGGTTCCTGTAAATATTTGCATCCAGTCTGCATGGTCGACTCGTGGAGAGTACTCCACTGCAGTACAATCCACTCACAGAGACCAAGACGGATCTCATGGCAGCTTTGAAGTTCAATTCATGTATGGGCCACTGGCCAAAACAATCTGCCGTGGGGCCATCCTTCTCTGTCAGTGTACGGAGTAGCTGTGACAGGAAATGGCCTTGAGGGGGAACTAAGCAAGCAAAACGCATCTTCAGAATTCTTCCAGCTCATCTTGATTTAGCAGTTCAAACCTGAGGTCGGGACGCCTCAGTTCTCACACAGAGCTCCCACTCCCCCACTGGGCTGGATAAAGACCCTCAGGAGCATCCAGGCTCAAGTGTTTTTATTCCCCAATATTGTACAAGTTATTCAACTGCAACCACTTGTTTGTACTTCAATATATATTGTATCTTGTGCTCACTTTAGCTGGACTCAACTAACATTGAGCCAGTTAACCACAGGGACTCATTAGGATGTATAGTGTTTATCACCCGCTAAGCAACCTTATGACAGTTTGTCAAGAACAAATGTCTGACAGTGTAGCTGCAACAGCGACCAAATGTAAATGAAAGAAAACACAAGACACACGTTTTGTGTCCTTGTGTACAAATGCGACCTCCCCGCTGGGCTTTTCATGTGAGCAGCTATTTGAACGTGCTTATCATACGGTGTCTTCGCAGTATCAGAACCAACAACAGCGGCAGAGTGTTGCTGCTGTTTGAACAATGTTGCAGAAAGTCCTGGAATAAATTTGTCTCACTTTTCACAAAGACGATTTATAGATCTCAAAACAAGGGGAAGACTTAAGACAGCGGTTCTGAAAGTGTGACATGGCCTACACCTGGGAGGGCATTTAATGTGCTAGCTGTGACTTCAAGCATTTAGGCCCCATTTACACAACAACGTTTCTAATAAGAACGCATGTTTTGTGCGTTCTCATTTCAGGAAAGTTTTGGGTTTACATGGCAAAATTTTGGCGCAGTTGTTCGTCATGTTATTCGTCATGTAAACAGAGACAATAAAAGTATTCAGTTTTCACTTGAAGACATCGTCCAAATGGGGCTGAAATTTGTGGATGTTATTCTTAATAAAAATGCTTCGATACCTGTTTTATTCAAGTTAGGGTCCAGATGGTTAGATTCTATCCCAACTGATATCAATCAAAGATTGCTTGCCAATCTTTAAGGCTTCTTATGAAGTAGTGTGCTTATTTTAGCGTACTTAAATATGATGTTCTCCCCAATCAACAGTACGCTAAACTAGTGAGATTTAATTTTTGATTGATGAAAAAGTTAATCTATACTGCTCAAGGATGCATCAGATACAGACGAAGCATCACAATAGGTTATTTACCTCAGTTGTAATCGTATCGTATTTATACATAGCTAAAAGGATAAGCAGCAAGCTGCAACTAAGGTGGATTCCATCGCTACAGAACTTGTAAACTAACACATACACAATAGCAGTATGGGACAAGCAATGGTAAATTTGAACTTGAATGTAGCAATGGGTCCGATCCAATCCAGTGTCAGTAATAGATTCTGATTTCAGAGATCAAAAAAGTTGACACCAACCTGCAGAGATTTCTGATGGATAAACCACGTCTCTGCTATAATTGTTTGCTGATATTAGTCCACAAGTGTTTCCCCGCTGGCTGCGAACTATGGAATGGATTTCCTGAGTGTGTGGGTGTTTCAATGAGATGCAGAGTAATAAAACACTCCTCCGTTCAGGAAATCCAGTCCGCAGTTTGCAGCCAGCTGGCAGACAAGCATAGCGGGACTGTGGCTGAGCAACTTTATATCACACGTCCACAGTGTGGAAATATTTTACACGAGAAACATCGCAAAGCAAAACAGCAAAATGCGATGTTGACAAAGCTCTTGTACTGTGAGGCGAAAGCTCCATCGCAGCCTACAATCCAGTGAACTTTGTCAAACATTTGAAAAAGCACCACATTTAAGAGCATGAGGATATTTTACCCAGAGGTCACAAAGATAAAAGGAGCCGGCAAGAATCCCTTCTGGGTTCACTGAAAAATTAAAAAAGAACGTAAACTTCCACCAGACAAGTGAAAGATTAAAGGATTACCGTGAGGTTGCTCAACTTGGTAGCCTGATTAAACACTTGCAGCCAAGATATAGTTTCCCGTCCGGGACATATTTATCAGAGACTGTGCTGCCTGAACTACACAGCTTACCAAGTTATCTGAAAAAAAGGAAAAGGAGTTCCAGCCCTGAGCTTTACTACAGATATTTGGACTTAAGATGTCACTCGGTTGACTACGATCAAGCCTCCATTACAGAGATGTTAAATCACCTCTGGAAAAAGTGCATGTCACGGGGGTGTTAATGTCACAACACGGCATTAGTGATGCATTAGAAAACAGCAGGAAGATCGTAGCACACGTCAAGCGTTCACAACACACACAGTCCCATTTGGAAGACCTGCAGCGTATTCATCCTCATATTCAAATAAGATAGGATAGCTCCTTCTATATTAAGAGTCTTCTGACTGTGCGTACGCTGCTGACCTCAACTCTGTGAGCCAACCCGCAGGGTTTGCTGAAAAAAATTAAAAAAAAAGAAGTGATGGCGCTGGAACCATTCGAGGAGAAAACCAGGAGAATCAGCTGAGCGACCTCCTCTGCAGCCGACGTAATCCCAACTGTCACTGCTTTAAAACGCCTGCTGGCCGAGGAGAACAGTAGCGACAGTGGAATCAAAACAATGAAAGGCAAACCAAAGTGAACCCCTCTGCTACTTTGGGCCACCGTGAATGCCAAACCTCCAACTGTACTTGATTTGTGCTGCTCAGATGCACACTGGTTTATCGATTGTGAGAATGTTTACACTAATTGCACCATTCTTTTATTTCAAATCCTGGATATTCAAAAACCTTGATTTGTTGCTGCTACAAAAGGAACTAGTTTGCGCTGATCAGATGAAGCAGATCTTTGCATTTCATTTGGAGAGGTTTAGCCTTTACTTCTATCTGTCTTGAAGTTAATAAATACTAACAGTCAGTCTGAGACCATTACAGTTGCATATTTATTTTCAGGATGGGATTTCAGGATTACAGGACTTGCTGTTTTTTCACAACTGCACACCTGTCTCAAATTGCCTTTTGATACATACATGCATCCATTGTTACTTATCATAATAATTATAATATTTAAGCAAACAGAGCTCTAGTGTCGGAACAGTATTGGTATCGGACACAACAGTTTCCCTGAGGTACCCTACCAGGGATAAGTGAAGTTCCGTCTGTCCATCCATCCAAATTCAAGAATTTGTATCAAATTGGAAGTGAAAAAAATATGGATCGAGGTACAATTACTTAAATGTTGAAATGCTCCTTGCTTTCATTTTAAGGGCTCTTGCTTTCATACGATCATGCTTGAGGGCTTTTGCAATGTTTTGGTGAGTGACATTTGAATTTGCGATTAACACTCACAAAATGTCAACTCATAAAAAAAAAAGCCTGACAACAGAGTTTTCAGCAAAGCTCCGTCCTCCAACTATTTATTTACTTAGTCAAAGGCTAAATTGTAAAATTTCAGGAACGCAAATTGAACTGTCAGCATGAAAGCAAAAAAAGGAAAAAAAAAACGTGAGTAATGCAGCGGTGACATTCACCTCTAAGATTTTCTTACGAAGAAGAAGTTTTTTTAATCAAATTTCATCTATGCATGGCTTGAGCTTCAGATATCCCACAAAAACTTGTGAGAAACAGTTTGTCTTTCTCTGATGAAAAGTTTATAAAAGTCTTTGGTACATTCTGCAGCTGATATGAGAAATCTGACATTTTAAAAATGTGTCCTGTGTCTGGGACAGCCTCCATTTAAAAAAACACAACGCTTCAGGTGCAAAAACATAGAAGACTTTATACTTTTTTGCATGTTTGAAGTGAAAATGCATCATTCCTGTATTTTCTTTTCAGAAAAGCTTGGCGTTTGCACAGCAAACTTTTTTAAAAATGGTGCCTGTTTACACAAGCATAGTGTTCATGCACAGTAGTAGACAGAGCCTGAGCATTTTCAAAATGTTCCACCTTGGGAGCCGATTTCAAAAGTTGCACGGTCGTTGGCTCAGAACAAAGTTACCATGTAAACAGATTCCCAAAACGCAACAAAAGGTTTCCGTTTTCACTTGAAAACCTTCTTGGAACTCATCTTTAAAGAGTCACTCCTTCCACAAGCTTTCATAAAAAACATCTTGATTATGAAGAAGATGGAATAATTAACAGAAAATGAACACGACACAATTAGAAAGGGACTTTTTCTAGAAAGGTGAACATATTATGTAACAAGGGTGATAAACAAACTGGCTGATGTTGCAAGAAATGGTTTTCATCATTTATTCTAGATTACAAACATTCATTTTATGTTTGAGGCTAATGTAATACTTGTCTTTTTGGACACAAAACAACCATTTATAACTAGATTAAGAAAGTTTCCGTGCAGAATAAGCGTCAGGTCAATGCGCTTCACTGACCAGTTTGGTTGGTTATCATCCAATTTACCCAGGTCCTGATCGCCCAGCGGAAAAGTTCAAAATGATTCACAGATGGAAACCGAAACAAAGATTCTGTTTGGCTTTTATCTGATAGCTTAATACATAACAATCACACAGTGAAATCTGCGACAAGCACTGGTCTTTTTGGAGTATTTTACAGCTATTATTCAATAAAAAAAAGAATAAAATAGAAAAAAAAAAAAACTCTCTCACTTGAAGCTTCTGGAAGTCCAAGGCAATCACAAAGGCTCCATCTTTTGCTTCAGATTCTGCTACATGTAGAGGTTTTCGTCAACGTTTAACTGCCTAAGACGTTATCTGACAAGAGAGTTCAGCAGCTATTAATGAAAATGGATTTGGAAATTTTAAATCCGGTCTCGTAGGGGAAGGCTCATGAAAGGCGAATGCTCAGGGCTGTGGAATAAGCTCACTTCTTCTCTTTGACATCTTCTCCTCAATTGAAATTAAACTCTATTGTTGGATGCTGCGATAGCACACACGCTTCAGTCAATGAAGGCACACAATGGAACACATTTGTGTCCATCAAGCTGAAACTTATTTCCAAACATTCAGTGCACAGATGTTGGGATGGAGCCAAGAACAATATTTGTGCTACGTGAATATTAATGCGCCCAGTGGATATACTTCAAGCCATTATCTTGAGAAACAAATCAGAGTAACAAATATGACAAGGCCATCTGCGCAAACAAACGCAATAATCTGGCCACGATCAAAATCATTATTTTGAGGTGGATCCATCAGGAGACCTCTCCAACAGCGGCTCATCATTTGATTAGTAAATAAATGGTTTGAGACCACATTAAAATCAATATCGCATATTTCAGGCTGTCTCAGCGTCTGTGAAGTATATCAGAGTTTCATTTCCTGAAACTATTGAATCGGTGAGAAGATTATAGACAAGCGAGGCAGCACTTTGTATCACATCAGGGAATACAAGCTGCGGGGGAAAAAAAGACGTTTGGTGGAAGAGTTGTGCAACATTGCCCTGAATCAGATTGTCCGATCATCGCCCTCTGGAATCACCAATCTGTCAAGTACATGACTTGAGTTCAAACGAGCACCTCAGAGGCACAGCAGTTGATGAATTTTTGATTTGGATGGTTTTCATCATTTCTTTCCTACTTTTTTTTAATATGCTTCGACTTTTACGATGTTGATACACAGCATGAAATAACCTGGCATTAATTAAGTGATTACATGGTGCGGACGACCTTTATGATTGACGTCATATTTGCTAGAACCTTTAATTGCATCACCAAGACGGAACAAAAAAAGAAGAAAAAAAAAACAACCAATCTGACAATCAACTCAGTGCCAATCAACTATTGGATCGCCAATGAGCACAATCATAATTTCTGGCTGGAGTTCTGACTTTGATGGCATAATTGAGGCCTTGTTTACACGATAAATATTTCAAGAGAAAACAGAAAACTTTTATTGTGTTTCAGGTGTATGTTTCCACAAAAACAGGCCTTGGAGCCAGTGAAAACACACATTTTTGAAAATGGTGCCCAAATTGGGCACTATGGTTGAAATAAAGAGTTCTTAAATAGAGTGGAAATGGACCATAACAACAATGTTTGCCTCCAAAGTGCCATGACTCCCAGACCATGTTCACCTGGGATTTAGTAGTTTTATAGTTGAGAGTCACTTTTACAGCAATACAACTTCGTTATCTATGTACGGACATCGTTTTTGATGCTTAACTTTTCTGAAACGAAAACACAAAAACATTGCATTTTCGCTTGAAATATCATATAAACTGAATTATAGTGAGGTGCAGTGCTTTCCCGGGGACATATACCAGAGACCCTCAAGGTTTGCTCAGCAGCAAATTCAATGAGCCCCAAACTACAAACAAGTTTTCTCATGCCTTCTATTTCTAGCATTGGAATGTAGTTTAAGTTCTCTGTGGAGAGGTCCAATCCTTTTAAACTTTGAAAACTTCTGATTGGGCTAAAGGCAGACTTGTGTCATTTTATAGGATCTAACATGTGGCGTCATTCTTGCTACCCAGCATGGGACCAGTAGGTTTAGTCTGGAATCAGCAATAATAACTTACGGTACAATATGAGGGGAAACAAAGCAGAAATGAGGAAAAGGTGTGTTTCATTTATTCAAAGGCTGCGCAGAGGCCAGCCTGGGATGAGCTCGTTGACGAGGCGGCAGGTCAGACGGGTACGCAGGCAAAGTGATTAGCATCCATCACTGTCTGTCTCTCCATGACAGCGACAGGGGCTGTGACAGATGAAGGGGGACGCAATCTAGAGGTGGAACAGAGAGACGCAGGAGGAGGGAGAGACGCCCAGGGGGGTAAGGGAGGTGACCCTGGATGTCCAGTGGAATGACAACTTTGGGATATTGGCCTTTAAAGGTACAAGATAAGGGGAAAAAAAAAAAAAAAAAGAAAATGTGCTTTGAGAAGATGTCAGCGTGGGTTGGAATCACTGTATTCGTATCACCGGTAAGACCTGCAGTTTGCACTCTACAGGTGGAAAATCAATACAGGGTCGTTGTGAGAAGTTGTCACAGAAAGGAATACCCAAGTCTAAGCACAGCCAAGCAAGCACATCAAGTTATCAACTGGCTCCAACACAAAAATACTGTGTGGCAAAATTGCAAGTGGAGCTGAGAAGGAGACCAGCCCCTCATATTTTG
>OMNM01008355.1:4818-16324 GCA_900302745.1 Parablennius parvicornis
AAAAAAAAAAAAAAAAAAAAAAAAAAAAAAGACGGCAGTTCATTAAAATCCAATATGCCAGAGAGACTGAGTGTTGCACAAGTGATAGACTGCAGGGAAAAAAATAAAACAAGTGCATTAATAAAGCTTCTCGGGATTCACTTCAGTCAAGTTTCAACACATTTGTCAACCTGGGTTTGCTTTTAAAATCCAGAGCACACGTCACATCAGCCCTCCGCTTTCATTTTCGGCCCATTTACACAACATCTTTTAAGGTGAAAACGTATGGGGGTTTTTTTTTTAGCAGTTTTGTTTTGGAATTTTTTTTGAGCAATTCCCCAGATTGCCACGGGGGTGTTTTTGCAAAGTTCCCAGGCGATTTCAGTGGTTCCGAGCACCGAGTCCTTTTACATTTTATTAAGTTCATCAGGACAGTTTTGGCTTCAGAAGTCTTGTGATCTTGGGCATTTCAAAGACTTTCATGGACAAACTAACATTAAAAGAGAATCAGGAAAAATCTCAGTAAACAAGAGTAAGAGCTCAGAAAAGTACTTGAATGGTGTGATAATCAGGCTCATAGTATATTAGACGCAGCCCTGTGGCACAAACCATCTTATCTGACACGTTTTGCTCTCAAACGGGACCAAAGCGACCAAAATAGTGACTAATGCATCTAAAGTAAAATGTCGCTACTTCACAAACAATTCTGGCTCCTTGATAAATCTAACCAGAGCAATATTGAAAAATTACCCAACAAATTACTAATTTCTTTGATTTCACTCAAAACACGACAGTGGCCACGACTGCAAAACAACGCAGTCCGTCTAAAAACCATTACTCTCCATCAGTGCTTGAACTCAGTTGTTCAAAACCACTCCAATGGGCTCCAGAGCAACTAAACATGAGTGGCGGCACTTTAAAGAGCCGTTCGGTTTAATGCGAGCCACTCCAGTGATTAGATTCAGTTTCACGGAGCGGACGCGAGGGAGCTGCCGGCCTTTCAAAATGACCCGCTGTCCCATAAAGCCCCCCGGCCGCGCCCCGCGCAGTGCCGGATTGCTTTTAATGGGATTTCACGACATCAACATTCAGCTGAGTCAGCAGTAGACATGACGGCTCCAGTCCCAGCACTGCTGAGGCAGCGCGGGCTGGCGGTGTACAGCTCCATCAGTGTGTGTGTGTGTGTGTGTGTGTGTGTGTGTGTGTGTCTGTCTGTGTGTGTGTGTGTGGAATCCCTCCAAGAGGTAATTACGACATGTAAACTCTTCAAACAGCATAAAATGTTTGCATCTGGGAGAATAAACACTTCCGACATGATGCAGCTGATTGGAAATGTACCAGCTTGGAAATGAGTTTAAATACCACTCTGTGAATTACAGAAGAGCAGCATTTATGCAAATCTGTTCTGAACGGGGTTAGTTTTCTGTCACAAGTAGAGATAGACTGATCTCTCAACCAACTTTTGCACACAGATCAAAGTCAATAAGGGCAGTTTGTGCAGGAATGTGATGATTTACATACTACAGATGTGTCATAATGTGACACGACATTTTACATATATCAATGTTGCAATCAAGCCAATACTCTTAGAAATGGTTGACCCAACACACAATATGTAGAAAGTACCCCTAAATGTAAGAAAGACAATAAATCTAGTATTTTATGGGTGAATACCACGTTCTTACAGAGCCATTAGGAGTACTTACATTAGGACAATTAATGTAGTGAAATCTAAAATATTTTAAGGATATTAAAAAAATGTTTGTCACTTAGAAGCTGCTTCTTTGCTAACTAAAAGTTTTTTTTTATCAACGACACTAGGTCCTCACGAATTGATTATTTCGGGAATGGAGTATTCTACTGATCATTTTGTTGGTTAATTGGACAAAAGATTTGTTCTGTACTTCAGTTCTACTTTTAACCCAGGTGCTTATTTTATGAATGGTGAAATCTGGAAGACAAAATGTATCAATTTTGTTTTTTTCTACAAACAAAAATCACTATTTTTTATAGTTTGAATTGCAATCAAACATTAAAAAGTGAATTATTTGAGGAATCGTTTCAGACCGAAAACACCCCCCCCCCCCAAACATCACAAACATTTGACTAAAGTTTGATTTTGTGCCTCTAACTTCTAACGACATTGAGAATATCATGAGTTTGAGTTTGCATGTTCTTCCCGTGCTAAAGTAAGCACAATTCCAATCTAGCTTCTGCATTGAAACTGTGCATATTTTACCTAGTCTTTATCGGCTCAAAACCATCTGCCGGTTGCAGTTGTTTGTTTGACATTTCCTCACTCCGATAACAACAGTTGCCATCAAACCAATGTCAAATGCTGCTGCAGAGCCGCTGCCCCCGTTCGCTGTAACACACTGTAAATAACATCACACACTACAGGTCGCCTATGAAACAGCAGCCCACGCTCAAATGCCAGTAACACCATGAAAAAGGTTAAATCTGCTGCATGCTGTTTTCTTCAAGTCAGACCACCACAAAGTTGTGAAGACAAACTTTGCAAAAACCTGCACGCTGTTTTTGATCAGTGGTGTCGGAAATGGGAGACATAAGCTGGTAAAACATGTGTGGTTATAGCGGGGAGCGAGTCTCTCCCTCCTGCCCATCCTGGGCCTAAAGAAGCAGATCTGGCTGAACGCTCATTATCATAATCAGTGCTGGGCCTGGTTTGTGACAGCAGCAGCAGGAGGCCCACAGAGAGAGGCTGCAGCTGGATTTATGCTCTCTCCAAGATGAATGGCACATTGCTGTAGCAGCCCAGCTGTTGGCTTTTATTTTTCAGCAGGTGCGCCCAAAGATCAGGCTGTATTGTGGCCATAAAACCATTTATCCAAAAGCACTTGGTCATTTTTGTCCCCGTTTCTCTCTTTAACGTTTGGCTTGCGGTGCTGCTTCAGTCCTCTGGCCAGAAGGTTTCTGCTCTAATTACTAATCTGGTTATTGAATGGAGAAGAAAGACAAGAGATCTGCATGTCTGTACAAGACCAGACAGGAGTTTCAATCAGTTTGACTTTGCCCATGTATATCCTAGAAGACACACAAAAAAGAAAAAAGCTTTTGTTTATATTCACCTTCCTACCAGCTATATCAATAAAGCGCATGAGCCAGTCTGTGTCCTCTCAGGTTTGTTATACTTCTTAATCTAAAATCAAACGTCTGAAAAAACTAACCATCTAAATGACTGGATAGTGTGTGGAATGCATTCATTCTGAAAATGAAGACTTTGGCTCTTGACCAAACGTCCTTAATGTCCATTTACTTGAGGTTGCGCAGTGTGGCTGTGGTGCACATGTGCAACAGCAGCCTTTCAGAAACGTTTTCCACCATTCACACTGAGACAATCGGTTAGTTTTCCAAAACGTTCCACCATGGGAGTGATTTCAAAAAAGTTGTGTTTTCAATTGAAAATGTTGTATAAACGGGACCTGGGAGTCTCTTGTAAAGGCAAGAGATTAGAGAGGCTTGAGTCCACTCATGAGCTCATGGCTTTCATGTTGAAAACAGCTGGTTGTATGTTGTTTAGCTTCACTGATACTTTCCCGGATTTCCAACAACAAAAACCTGAAGGGCTCCAGGTACAAAGGTTGAAACCACACTGAGGGCGATGTGCTGATTGGTTAGAAGCTTCACCAGCAAAAATTCAATCACAGCTTATAGCAGCTACTCAGCACTGACCTGAAAGGATCTTTTCTGCTAAGATGACAAGCTGATAAAATGCTGCTGTAATTCACCCTGTGTTTAAAGCTCGAATGAATGAACTGGGTCATATTAGCGCTGCCGTCTGAGAGCGCCACCACAGTCTCTTTAAAGCAGAGTAACTCTTTTCGCTGAAAGAAACAAGTGAAACGGTTTCTGTTTAAGCCCGACAGATTCTTCTGGCTTGAAGACAACAACCAGACTGATCAACAGCTTCCTCCCCCAAGGTCGTGAAAGCTCTCACTGTCCTCCTATACTTTCCACCCTGGGAAGCAAGGCCCGAATACAGGGCCCGTTTACACTACGTTTAACGTGACAACACCTAATCCGTAAAAAAAAAAAAAAAAAAAAAAAAAGAGGATGCGTTGCTGTAGCAAACACACTGACAACGGTGTAGTTAGTACGCCGGGCCAAGAGAGGGCGCTGTTGCTTGTTTCTGTAATGAAACTACAGACGTGTGTGCAGAGAACAGCACGCTATGAACATGAATGAAATGGAGAGAACCTGACATTCGTATGGACCGATGATTAATCGGATGCTATCAGGGGCGAGTCTCACCGACATGGACAGTAAAACTTTGTTTACAGGCGCATGAACTATCACTGTCACAGCGCCCCTAAAGGCCAAGCATATGTACTACATGCCCTGAAGCCTCATGTTAAGCCGTGTTCATAGTAAGGTGTGGACAGAATTTTTTTTTCAGAAGGCCGGAGAGAAAAAAGATAGTTCTTTGTGTCGATGTGCCCTGAACACAACAGACACATGTACTTTGGCACGTGTTTGCAGAGTTCATGAATGGAGAATCAAAAATAAAAAGCAAACACACACACCCACACACATTGTGATAAATGTAGACTTTAAAAGTCACTTCTAAAGAAGAAGAAACTGGTCAGATGGAAAATGAATCAGCAATTAACCCTCCTCGGCTCTCGCCTTGTGTGAATTTATTCAGGATTTGTGAAACATCGCACCAAGTAGGGCGTTAAGATGATTTAGACTGTGCAGAGAATTCACCTCAAGAGCGTGCACCTACACCAAGAAGAGTATTTGAGTAGCAATCAGCAGCAAAGACCCACACTCATCTGATAAACAGTCTGAATTTAAACAGTCGTTCAGCCTTTGTCATTAAGTAGGATGGAATGACGCACGTTTAACTCGCGTCACAAGCATCAATCTGTCAGCACATACACGCCAAACTCAGGATAGCAAACTAGTGTGACATCAGTCCCTACGGCATCACAAGACACTTAGTTTATTATTACTGTGGTAAAAAACATCATGATATGCGTTACTTTGTCACACTTTTCATGCAATTTGTAACATTTTTTTTCATCACCTTTACTTCATGTGACGACAGATAATCTTCTAAATCCCCAGAAAACATTTGGAAGTGTCTAACAGCTGCGATACTTATTGTGATTGCAATTTTTTTTGTTGAAAGCACAACTAGACGCGTTCACACCAACAACGTTGGTGTCCGGACCAGAGTTCGTTTCAGGGAAAGTCTGCTTCCTTTGGGCAGGTGTGAAAGCTCCCTGGACTCTGATCCAGATCAAAGAAGTGACCTCTGGTGTGCCTGAAAACAGGGGAGGTACGATCTGCAGACAATGTGAAGGAGTCAGGGACTATCGTGGGCTTTCCAATGGACAGAGCGAGAGGAGGTGATGTAGATGAAGTGCATTTTGCCTAATAAACAAACAAAGCTAACAGCATGTGCAGTGTGAAAGCAAATCCAACCAATTTGAAGATGTAAAGATTTTCCACAGACACTGCCAATTTAATCTTCTGGTGATGCCTCAGATGAACTTTAACTCCGACCTCTGGATACCATACTCCCAAACTCCCTAACATCATACGACACACCCACACACACACGATGAAACACAGGGAGGTCAACTTGTGCTACAACAGCCACTGTGGTCAAAGGGTAGGAGTGGGGGGTTGGGGGTCAAGAGTTCCTCTGTGAGGAGAAGATATGATCTGGTCGTAACAGAATAAGGATGCGAGTTCACGCCAAAAACGCTTGTCATACAAGAGCAGAAGTTTCAGTCAACCTCTGACAGAGCCCAAACAGCACTGTGACATTTTAACTTTCAAGCCAGACACACTCTCTCCCTTCCACGCCCTTTTTTTTTTTTTTTTGTCTGAATGTCTGACTTTCTGCTGCTTCTCATGTTAGGATATAGTCACAGTCCATTCTCACGCAAATTAGATGCTGGTAGTTTGAAATATCTGGCGAGTTCGTACATAATCTACAACTTCCAGTTACACAAAAGGATTTGCACCAAAACGTATTATTTTCAATTTGTCTCTGTTACAGTGGTGGACAAGGGGTCACAGAAGGAGTGTTTTTAACAAAATTTCACCAATAAGGGGTCACAAATATGTTAGAAAGAGCAAGGCCCTTTTACCCAAACTACTCAGATTGCTACAGAATGGTATCCATAATAAAACTTATAAATAAATTCACTGTGGCAACTGATGGGACAAAGCCAAACTGAACATTCCAAAACAATCATATATATTCATAGCACAATTTCTACACAAAAACAAATTTACTTGATAATATTTAAGTGAAGATGGAAAACTTCCATTCCAACTTTTTGAAAATGCTCCCAAATCCGTGTAAACAGAGTTTTTCTGAAACATTTCCTGCACATGCAAATAGTTTCTCTGCAGATGCATGAGTAGATGAACAATAACAACAACGGCGGCCTCTAGAGTGTCATGGCTCCCAGTCTCAATAATCTGGTAGTTCTATTGCTGACCAGTCAAAAGTAAGAACAATCTAACTTGGTCATCTGTTCATACAGATCTCTGTGTTTTATGCCCTAACCCTATGTGTGTGTGTGTGTGTGTGGTTTCAATACAAAAACACCCAACAGCACCAACCCCTGGGAAGGCACACTAGCGACATCGTTTTCTGGATTTCCGTGTAAACAGACATTGTTTTTAAAAGGTTGCCAAGTAAATAGGAAGCTTTTCTGAAACAAACACAAAACATTTTTCACTTAAAATGTCATGTAAACGGGGCCACAGATTACTTTAGGATGGCATCTATATTTCTGAAAAGGCATCCCCCTGAGCCCCCTTCTCCCTTTAACACCCACTCCTCCCTTTAACTCCTCCTCTGAAGGTCTCAACCACCTCATCCCACACTTGAAAATGCGCTGCTCCAGAAAAAAAAACAAAAAAAAAAACTGCCTGATGAGAAATCCAGCCTTCTTCTTTTCATATAAATCACACCAACCACAACTGAAAACAACACCAACAACCACAACAGCCCCCCAGGCCGACCACATCAGCCAGCTCCGTCCTCCATCTCACCATCTGCTGTCCTCCGCCCACACAAAATCTCTCATCACACTTGATCTGGACAGTAGCCTGCTCGTGCCCACGAGGGCAAAGCAGATGGCAGAAGCGTTTAGCCCTGAATATTGGGCAGAAGTTCAGAAATCCCACGAGGCGCCATCAAAACAGTCCCAGTCCATCCCTCCTCTCCCTCTGGCTGTGTGCTCACCTGGACCCAAGTCAAAGCCACCCTGCTTACATTCAGGGCGTGCAAACACCATGAATGAACGGATGAATGGATGAAAGAGGAAAATGTGCTCGTGTAGCTTGAATGAGGAGTCAAAAGATCATGTTTCCACCTTCCACAGCATGTTTTCTTGTCTCTGTGCCTGGGTGACTTCCTCGCAGGTAAAAAAAAAAAAAAGCCAGAACGTGTGATTCCCCGGATCACCTCTCGCTGCAGCAGCTGCCTTGGCTGTTCAACAAGTTAGACCGAGCCTGGGATTATGATTAAGGACCGCGTTGAGGTGAATTACAGAGTGACTTCCAGACAATGAGGAAATACTTTGATCTGGAGTCTCGGTGTGTTTCTGGCTCTCGGAGCGGAGCTGAATCTCCTGCGGACTCCAGGAGGACGCTCCCGGCTCAGAGCCAAGAGAACAAGGGCGCTGTTGTGGGGGAAAACACTTGAGAGAAAGTTAGAAGTCTCCAACCTCTCGGTCGGATTTCACCGAGACAAACAGGAGCAAGACGCAAACTTACCTTCGAAGCGACACCGGGAAGATTTGACGACTCGAAGAAAAGCGACGGAACCTTTTTTTGTGTGTGTGTCTGCGAGTTTCCTCTTTTTCCTCGGTAAACTAAAGGCAGCCGGCACCAGCCTCCTCACGTGCTGGCTTTCACTTCTTGAAGAGGAGACTTTTGTCCAGAGAGGGGAGAAACGCGTCCAGGCAGTCCGTGTGGATGAGAGAGGAGGCACTCTTTGTTCCTGCTGCGTGCTCCGTGACTCCCAGCTCAGCTCGTGAGTCCCAGACCGCCGCTGATTGGCTGAACAGATCCGGGATCAGGAAAAGGTGACTGACGTCAGGTTAGCGGCAACGTTGAAGCCCTGTGCCCCCCCCCCCCAAAAAAAATAAATAAATAAAGAATCAAATATCTGCAACAAGAACAAGAAAAACAATAAACATCGACATTATCTAAGTGATCCTGACAGTTCACACACTTATTTATTTCATGAAGTTTCGTGAGATTTTAGAAAATCCCCAGGCCAATTCATGCACTGAATATTTTCATCTTAATGTTGCTTCTACTGGAAGTATCTATGTCAAATGCAGTGTAGGAAATAACCCTTCATAAAGTGAGCAAGTAATGTGTCACCCCAGTGATATAGTTTCTGAATCGATACCAAATGAATCTTAAATGGATTTGACTTATATAGGCCCTGCTTACACAATGTTTCAAGTGAAAACCTGTAATTTTTGCATTTACACATTAACATTTGGAAAATCATGTAGTTAACATGCCAGACCATGTGTTGGCGTTGTTGGGATACCACACACACATCCATGTAAACATTTCTAACAGCAAACACAAAGAGATTTGTATGGAGAGACAACAAAGTTGGATTGCTATTACGGGGAACTCAACATTAAAACTACAAAATCCCGAGAGAATATTGACTGATGCCGCTCTGTCATTGTCAACACAACAAAACAAAAAACAAAAAGGAATCATGATTGCAAGACCCATGAATCTTTTCCTGTTTGAATATTTACATTTTCAGACTTGAGATGGAATATGTTTCAGTTTCAAGACCTGGTGCATTGTTTTTGTACAAGTTTGAATCAGAAAAGACACTTGAAATGATTTGTACGTCATGGCTTTATATTCCTAGCTCGTGCCACAAAAAAATGTGTTTATGACTGTTTTGTTTGCATTCCAGTGTGCACACAGCTCAGAGGTATGACCATGAACATAGCGCTCCTGGCGTACAGTAAAGCACCACACAAACTCAGGCTTGTTTAGTCAGACTGGCCATCAAACAAACAGCTGCTGCCCATGTTAATTTCTCCTCCAGCCTCCCTGTCCAATTACAGAGGTGGGTATCTCACCTGTAACAGGATCGTGAACATGAGTAATAAAAGCTTGCATGGAATAAGGCTGATTGTGTAAAGTAGACCACAGACTCCCTGAGCAGCTGGCCTCAAATCAATTCAAAAGACAGGCAGCGAGTGGAAGATGATGTGATTAACAACACTGAGATAACTCAACTGTCAAGACACTGACACACACACTGACACACAGATGATGTTCCCTTCTTCTTCAGATTGAGTCATTAAGACACCATTCTATTTTTTTTCTTTTAATAGGTCTGCTTGATTTCCAAGCAGTAAGTTGGATGACTAGATCAATAGCCTGCCCGTTAAACACAAAGCGGCAGCCAGCCATCAAAACGGGAGAAAATATAGGTCCATCCACAAGCTGTCACCACAGACAGTAAAGTGTCTGGTGCTCATAAAGTTGGAGAGAAAGCTGATCTCAGTGAGGCAGCTTCAGCTGAATGTGACTCAGAGCTCCCATGCCGTGTGTGCACAGGCAGTGAAATCCTGCTGTTGTGTAACAGAGCCGAGCCCCGTGCTTGTCTATTGTCTGTAAATGAGGCTGGGAGGGTTGTGGGTTAAAGTGTGTCGTCTGCTTTTCAGTAACAACTTCAGAGGAAGCTGCCACGGCTTTTCTAAGCAGGTTTCACCAAATCCTCTCAGAGTTCTCTGACAGACGCGTTCGCGTTTCTATCTTTTCATTATGCCTTTCATTAGAACGTACAGCCTGATATATTGTATCTCTATGCCACCAATCCACTTCCTTTCTCATTGGTCTCTCACTATTATTCCACACAATCCAGGAGATGATCAAACAGTGTCACTGAACACACCCCAAGAATTTCTGCTCCTTAGTGCTAATGGGATGAAGTTCTCAGAACAAAGATCAATGGATATTGCTTTCTTAGTGTGTGTGTTTTTCTTTTAACTTATTTTATTGGGCTCTTTTCAACAGACCGAGTTCAGTCACACAGGTATATTGCAATCATTTACATAATCGGTCAATTATAATCACACAGCAGAACTAAAAAACACTCAAAACACTCGCATATAGAAGAAAAAGAAAAAAGAAACACACTAACAGCATGAAAAACAAAAACACATCAGTCATTACCATAAAGAAAAGGGAAAGGTTAAGACCTGCAGCAACCAGTCCACCTTGGTCACACATCCTACATTTTTAGATGACCTGGTCATTTTGAGGGAACTTAATTATTTTGATATATTAAAAGAAAGGACCCTAGATATTGCACAATTTATTGGATAAGTCAATAGTCAAGAGTCAGCGCTTTTCCAGTTTAACGAAATATAGAATGCCTCTTATCCAGCTAGTATGAGAGAGAGGTCAACACGCTTCACATGATCTGTCACTTTCATACACACCAATGATAATAGCTGACATACAAGGTAGTGTCACACCACTAGGACCAACGTGGGGTTCAGTAATTTGCTCAAGGACACTTCAACATATAGATGTCGGAGATCAAACCCACAACCTCGGATATGAAGTGTACCAAGTTAGACAACCTAGCCAGTGATCCATAAAGGCTGTTGAGTTGTAACTTGTCTGTCCAATGTTCAGTATCACCTTACAGTCTTTTTCAGATTCCTTCGAGAATTAAAATAAGTTCTATGTTTCCAAATGAGAAAAATGGTAGAATATGGCGGAAAACCTGGTTGCAGTGGTCTGTCTGAGTCCAATTTTTATAGCGAGACATGCTGATATTGTTTAATTCCTTTACAAGACAACAATTTATTGAGTTTCAAGACCTTCCAAAATTAAAGCTGGGATTCCTTTTCCCCTCATCAGCAAAGTCTGAAAATCAAATCTGGCAACATTTCACATGTACTATTTGATTATCTGGGGCCACATTGATTGACATGTGGAATATCATTACTGTGGCGTTATCAGTGAGTGTATTAGCCGGATGGGATGAGCATATTCTAACTCGATACATGCTAGCAGCATGCTAGCATGTATCGAGTATAACTTGTCTGTGCACCTGGTTGCAGCAGCCTCTCCCTATTAATACTATGAAAGTAAATGACGTACAGTCGTCAACACGCCCTGTTTACAACAATAGTCCAGGAACTTTTTCATCCTTTTTTTTCTTTGAGTTTGAATGTTCATCTAAAAATTAAACCACATGAAAATATTGGACATTTAATTCTGATTCGAATAATTCCCAACACCAAAACTCTGAGACATGGCACATAAATGTTTAACTATTTTGCTGTAGCATAAAAACCATTGCACATTAAACATGAAAATTAGATTTTTCCATATTTTCCCATGTTTGTTTTTTGTAAAATATTAGTACATAATAAAACCCCTTATATTAAAAAAATATATTTATATATATTGACAATTCTAAAGAGGAATAAATGTAATTTCAAATCTAAGTTTTTTTTTTGAAGATTTC